>JANTFA010139520.1:0-12433 GCA_026413405.1 Phytosciara flavipes
ATTTCTTGTGAAAATTTATCGTCATTGTTGAATTGCAAAAATTCATCGAAGCTCTTTGATTTATATTTCTCGATTCTCGTTTGATTGCGACGCATGCAAAATTCTTCAAATTCTCTCATAAAAACATCATTGTCGTAGTATTTGCTACCATCGGCTGGATAATCGTTACCATATCGTCGGGACTCTTGATAATATCGATCGAGGGTTTCATAAAAACTCTGGTCAAACATGTTATTGAGTTGCTGCTGCTGCTGCTGTTGTTGTTTCGCATTTTTTTTCTTTTTTCGCCTCGAGGAATTTCGTTGAACGACCATGACCCGTTTGAAATAACCATCACGACTGACCGATAGTTTGGGTTTGCGTCGATTCTTTTTCGATTTTCTTCGGAATAAATTTTTTGGTTTTGTTAACGTTAAACTGAAACCGGAATCGTGTGACGACATGGATTTGAATGATTCATTTTTTGTTTTAAAGTTTCCTTGCAACGATGTTGCTTCCAGTGACATGTCCTCTTCTTGACCCAAATTCAACTGTTTCCAGATGCGGCCCAGGTTCACCGAATACAATTCTTTTTGGCGTGTGAATGGATTGGTTTTGATGCGAAGCGGGTAGGGTATCGAACTATCCGGTGATATGACATTTACCTCATCGTACACAGATTGTTCGGGTTCGAAGGAGAAATTTTCCGTCAAATCGTCAATTTGTAGGGAACGAAATGATTCGTCTAACGATTTTTGAACCGGTGGAGGCTCTTCACACGTCTGCTTTTTGCCCATTTTTGATTTTCTAATTGGTTTTTTGATTGGCGCACGACCTGCTGCAGGCTCAGCTGTTCCGGAATCATTTTTTTGTTTGCAGTCCCTTAGTATGTTGTCGTTTGAACGTTGAAGTTCTTTATAGATTTCGAATGTGAATTTCCCATTCAAAGATGTCTCCAAGTTGTTGGCTATTGCCAAATCTTCCGTAACATCCAAAGCGGAATCATTGCTGATTTGCTTGTTCAAATTTTGCTTGGTTTTCGTTGCTATGTCGTCCTTGGAATCACATTCCACAATAGCTGGTATTCGTATAACCACACCTTCGTTCTTATTTTTTCCCGGCAATTTAAAGGTTTGCGAATCAATTTCAGTCGACTGCACAACTTCGTAGTTTAAACTCGTTCGCGATACATTGCTCCGGGATTCTAGACTATGCGTTACACTCCGTGGCTCCACACTATCGAAGCTAGTTTCTATGTAGGTTTTCGGTTCACAGTAAGTTTTAAATGTTACCAGATTTGGTGATTCTAGATGCGAGTTGTACGATTTAATGGAGTGTTCGTCTAGACTTGTTTTCGAATTGTAGCGTACAGCACGCTTATCAAAGTCCAGACATGTCTGACTGCCACTCGTCACATTCGAAATATCCAAATTTGACAGACGCTTCTTATCAATTGAATCCGCTTTTTCGTAAATATTTTCGTCCAACAAAAAGTACGAATTACTCGAGTAGTTTGATTTGGTTTCCACATCTTCTTCTATGATATTAAAGTTGGATGAATGCCCGCGTCTACTGTTCAGCGATGCGGCTACACTAATTTGTGATATATTGAGTCTCTTCCCATCATTTCTCGCTTCACATTCGTTATTCAAGTCGTTGTATATGGATTCGGTGCTGTTCGAACCTTGAAAATTTATAGCCAAAGTTTGTGTTTCTGTTTCGCGACTAACAACATCCACCGTATTGCGAGCAGTGACACCATTATCGTATCTATCATTGTCGTCCTCCCCGCCTCCACAAATTTCGTTAATCTCTTGTAACGACTTATTTTTAAGACTAAAATCTTCTTTGACACCACCATTGAATTGTTTGCTCTCCACCAAAGGTCGACCCGAATAGATGCCCGTTTTCACATCAACTTCATTGAAATCGATAACAGCCTTTGTACGTATTGCCCTCTTACGACCCCGATCTAGGTAACTTTTTCTTATGCTAATTCGTTTGAATGAATCGCTGCGTTTAAAGCTGGTATCGGCACCGTCTTTTTTATTTTTCTTTTTTGTTTTCAAGAAATTTCGAATCGATTCAAATGTGATGGGTTTCATAGTTTTTGTTACACAAAAGAGTTTTTCGTCTCTTCTCTTCTTTTTTTTTATTGTTATTTAAAGTTCTTTGCTGCCGCTTTTTTCTCTTATATTTTTTGCATGTAGAGTTTCATCATAGTTTATTCACTTATGCTAAACACAAAATATTTTAATAAATAACTCAGTCGCTGCTCGTTTCTTCTTGTTTTGTTAATGTTGAGATGGTTATTTTTATATATTTCTAAGATTTATACTGAAAATATTCTGCGGTCAATAAAGTATCGATTTCCATAGAATAGCTGCTAGCCAAGAGAGACTGAATTTCTTTATAATAATAAAACAGAGAATGACGTCCTTTTGGTTTCAATAGCCAACAGTGAAATTAGTTTTTCACATTTTCTAACTCGCTAGCTGACACACTTGTTTTGCTAACACGAATAGAGCAGAGAGAGGTCGTCGAATCTATAAGAATCATTATTCATGAACGAACATTATCATGTCACATACGATCCATTGTTATAAAATTGGTAAGAGCTCTGTATATGGTGGAAAGAATGAATTATATCGAGAGCTTACACTTTACAATGACATACCTTATAATGTAACAGGTCTAGCGAATAAAAGAAAACGTAAGGAGGACCCGCACGACATAAAGCTAGTTGTCTATAAATGGCATATGTCTTGAAACTACTCTTCAAAAACAGAGACTCAAATTCAAGATGGTGACAGGTAGCCATTTTCTTAGGTCTTAGGTCTTAGGTATTCAATATCTTTCAAACAAAAAAATCACCAAAATGAGATGAAATTCACTCGGAATAAGGCAAAAACGCTAAAATCTAAGATGACGGCTGGGGGCCATACTGACAAGAAAAAAATTCTGGATGTGTGTGGTCAATGTTTTTTGTTTTCATCATTTATCAACTTTGTACGAGCAGTACTCTGACAAAAATATATGCGAGAAACCAACCAGACCTCGAGCTCGACCATATCTCTTGATCCGATCGATCCATTTTGATCATCTTTGAACTCAAACTAGCCAGCATTTGGAAAAGTATTGACCAATCCAGAAAAAAAATTTCTCGATTCTGATCTCAGTTTCGGAAGTTATACGTTATAGCTCATAGAGTGAGCCTAAGTCAAGCTATCGGCCAAGTGAAGGTACAGCTTATTGTCGCTATCTCGAGTAAATTTCATACGATTTTCGTGGAATTTTTTGCTTGGACGGTAATGACTACAGTTAAGCGGTAGAACAGTTTTCGGCGTGTAAGAAAATGGTCACCATTTTGGATTTTAGTTTTTTTTTGCTAAATTTCAAGTAAATTTCACTTGATTTTGATGAGTTTTCTTTAGAGTTATAAATGAGACAGTTTTATCAAGGAATGAGTTTAAAAATAGAATGATCGAAAGTCAGTGTGCCTTTTATGAACAACTATAAGTCGATCAATGATGCAATGTCGAACAATAATCCAGCGCTAATAACACACACAAAATATGAACGAACGTCTTGTGATGTTTTGCGAATGGTGTGACATGGAACTCGATTTGACGTACATTTCATACAAACAGAAGTTTGAATTTAGCGCCAACTTTGGGTCGTTGGGTATATGAACACGAATATCACACACACATCCAAGACGATTTTTCTCAAGCTGCTGTTTGACATTGCATATCAAAGTATTCCTATATCACCTCCTTATGTTTCAATTGCTGATTATTGCTCATCTATGGGGGACCACAGAAGATTTACCCCTACTCAGGGACTCAAATCCGACGTGTTACAAAAGTAAGAGTGAAAGCATCAGACCATCGTACTTCGTACGGGTTTCAAAACCAGAAGATTGCTCACACTCGATATCTGTACATGGTGGTATGGTATTAGATAAAATTATTTTAATTTTATATTCAAATCGGGTATTGCTATGCATAATAATAATTTTATGTTTCATTCGGTCAATAAAAACGAAATTTATTATAAGAAGAAGTTTGAAGCGCACGTAAAATTGAATTTCATCAAAATTTGTGTGTTATATAACACACATCATGAAAATTCTATGAAAATAATCATTTTTTCTCCACAAAAAGATTTTACAAACCACAGAATTATATCACGGTTTGTTGTTGATGGGTTTTCACACTACTATGTATTGCATATGGCAATATCCAAATAGCGGAGCGATACAGTAAAATTCGTATGGCAAGTGATTGTGGTGTAGTTTATGTTTTTGTATTATTTCCATTTAAAAGTATCTTCACGTTATAAGAGTTTTGAACATAAAACATGAAATTGTATGCCTTGGAATCGTCTCTATTTTGAATGTGATTTTGTAATTAAATCGAGGAGTGGCGTTTCGGAACTACTTTTAGATGTTTTTAGATTCAATTCTTTTCGGAATATAGAAATTTTCGGTCACTTTAATTGTTATGAAAATGTTGATTATGACATCTCCACTCCACTTTATATTCCATCTCTGTGAATATTGTATCATGAAACTATTTTAATGTCATAAGCACGTTTTCAATTTGCTTTAATTTTCAGTCTAGCATCTGATAAGTGCTTAAATGAAGTGTACTTTCGTATACAAAAATTGAAAATTTTTATTTGGAGGCTTTGTTTTGAAATTTATCATCTCCTTCCACTCATTGAATTAAAAAAGAATTGTTGGGGTAGCTTCGGTCGTACATTCAGCACCGTGCAACACTTTTCTCTACCCGCTATGCATACAACAACACCACCACACATTTGCATATTTGATAACTTTACTTAACGAGCTCGTAAATAATATTTCAAATTATGCAAATATTTCCATCATCAGAAATACTCTATTAGTACACGCTAGTTGCCCTGATTATAATGTGATTGCAACAACAAGATGGTTTTGCAGGCGAGAAGCGAACACCACTTTCGATACACAAGCCAGTTCTTTAGAATTTTTGCTGAAAGTACAATGTACCATGCAACGTGTGTGCGTGATAACGTCAGCATAAAACAGAAAATGTAATTAGAAATTGAACGATTGCTTTATGGTATAAACCCTTGAGGGGCCGTTCATAAATCACGTCACTCTATTTTAGAGAATTTTCGACACCCACCTCCTCCTTCGCCACACAAAAAGAGTCAACATTGACCCAAATTTGTTAAGGCTGTTACGTTTTCTTGAAGCACCTCTCCCCTAATATCGTGAAGTCATTTATGAACGACCCCTAAAATACAAATAAAATTTGTACTTCAGTGTGACTTGGGATGGCTTATAATTGTTTTTCTTTCGTTTGAGAAGCAATAAATAATTGTTGAGATAAACATGATTTCACCTTTTAGAGAGGATTAAATTTTCGACAATTCGAGGATTCGATTTTTGTAGCAGGTAAGTTTTTGAAGGTCATACATACAATTGTTTAAGTGACTTTTTCGGTGTAATTCGATTATGGAGGGCCACCATAATAGTTAAAGACTCTACTCTCCGAGGCAGGTGATGGTTATTTGTACTAATTTCTATAATTTCTTTGACATCAATTCATATCGAATTGTTTCTACAGTGCTCAGTGGTCAACTGTGCAACAAAGCTTGTGCCATCTATTGGGAGTGAAATAATGTGAATGGAACAACGGTGTCAACAAACAAAGTCTTGACCGGTAAACAGTGTGACAGTTCTCCATTCAACGTTCAATGAAGTCTCAATGAAATTGCCTGAACAACACATGACAGACCTACGATACTACATTCACGAATTTTTACTATGTGGCTAGATGTAGCAATGAAAACTTCACTAACATAACTGTAGATGCTCCTCATCTACCCGAACTAATTTCACGTTAAGTGAATGTCGGTAGCTTTGCTATCAAGAAGAACTTTAAGAAATGATAACTTGATGTAGTTGCAAATAGTCAATTGAAATGAGAATGTTTAGTGAGTTATAAGAAAATTAATGAATTCGATACGTTTTGGAAATAAGCTCGTCTCCAAGTGTCGGCAGGCCTACGATTGCAACTGAATGTTTGAAAATTTGAGTGGTTCATCCCCCTATTAATTTAACCCGACAAAGCTATAACGACAACTGGTAAAACGTCATCAAATTTTGAATGCATTGTTAACTTCTCAACAGCATGCTAATGTAATTTAATATACTTATGCGTCTAACCGACGATGGCTGCTTTACGTTTTTTTTTTATATTTTGAATTTATGGTCTTATAACAGAAACAACAAGCGTTGATAATTACCGTCGTATTCATGTTAAAAGCTTTGATTAAAAAAATTTACATACAAAAAGGTGATCAAATGCTTTGGTATGAAATTAAATTACACAAAAAAAAACGATTTTTTTTGCAGATATTTACTTTCTTCAGCATTGTCGTTTCGGCATACCATAAATGACGAAATATCATTATGCGAATTGATAGCCATTGTTTTTGTAATTAAATCACCATAATTGATCGAACAATAATTTTTTCTCGTCCAAATTAAGAAAAGCAATAAAAAAACATAAGGAGGACCCGTACGAGTAGTGTGCGACATAAGCTAGCTAGATCATCAAAGACAAACATCTCAAAACTACTCGGCAACACAGTAGCATGCTATTTAAACTTTTTCCTTGTTTAAATTGCTTACATCAATTTCGAAAGTCCTGATTTGAGAATTGAACCCTCGAAAAAGTTCTCCATAATCGGATAGAATTTACTCGAAATATAGTCAAGAAACACTTAAATCCAAAATGACGGGCTGACGGCTATTTTCTTAGATCACCGAACATAGTACTGACATTTTACGGTCGTCACAATCTTTCAAATAAACAAAATTCATGAACCAATTCAATTGGATTAGATCTACTCGAGATATTGACAAAAAAAAAGTAGCTTCACTAAACGGCTGAATAGATTGACTTAGGCTCACTCTACAGACTCTATTCAAGAGGTATCTCAAAAGGACAAACTGACATTTTAAATTGAAAAGTCATCTTTTAAATGTGTGTGTGACGTTTTCGTATACTTACAGGCCAAGGGAAACTAAATGTCAAAAGGAAACTGAATGTCAAATTCAGTTTCGCTTATAATATGCACGAATGACATTTTTTGTCAGTAGAATGTGTGAAATGATTTTTCATTGAATTTGGCTCATAATTGCTCTATATTTTTAACTCTATGGCTTTATCAAATGGTTGCAATGTCGAACAACGAACCAGCGCTAATATGACACGCATACAACTACATAAAATCGAAACAAACGTCATGTGATATCTTGCAAATTGTTTGATATGCAACTCGACAGGAGTCGAGTCGACACGACGTACAATTCATACGAACAGAATAAGTTTGAATTTAGCGCTTATTTTAGAACGAAGGTGTCGTTTCCAAATATTACACACATTCAAGAAAATTTATTTTCAAACTCTAGTTTGACATTGCATTTCTAAGCTTTCTTATATCGATGAGCTCTTAACTACGGAACCTGTGATTCGATTTCGACAAAGGTTCAGGGATTAGAATTCGACGCTTTACAAATGTAAGAGTGAAAGCATATAAGACCGTCGCGTCGTACCGATCTGCAAATTTCGTTTTAATTTCACAGACCAATAGTGATTTTTAATCAATAAATAAATTTTTATCGAAAAGAATGTTGAAATTGAAAAAAGTATCTCGGTTTTTATATTTATAAAGAAAAAAAAACTCTTTTTTAATGAAATTACAAAACGTTTGAAATGAAAATATCTTTTACAAAATCCGATTCGTAACTACTTTACTTATAACTCGCATTACCGTCGATTTGTTACATTTTATTATAAATTTAGATATTTTTGCGTAGATTTTGATTAATTTATGGGTGATCTATAAGAGCATCTACACGGAAGACTGCGTATTATAATTTTTTTGTACTAAATATAAAAGTGAAAATGTGTTTTTCATGATTAGGTTTTTTTTATTTTACTTTACATCAGTTGAAAGAGCGATGAAAGTTTCTTTTTAATTTGGCCCGCGAATGGTCAATGGAAGACATGAGAATCACGTCTATATCAAACATAATTGAACAGCATAAAAATTACATATCTGACGAACTCTTGTGGCTGTTATGGTTATGTATACAAATGCCTTATTCAATGCATTTAACAAATAGAAATTTCATTTATCTCGAACTCGGTTTTGGAAAAACTGTATATTTATCATGTTCAACATTGTCAAGGGTCAATATATCATTAAGTAATTACTCGGAAGAGAGTTGAAACAGAAGCATCTCTATTGATTATAATGCCACCTGTCTCTCAAAATCAATTCTTTCAATCAAAACTAATTAAACTTTCCCATCGACAACGATTTGTAAATGAAACTACCGTACGTTGGAGCTAAAGAAGTTGTATTGACGAGCTTATTGTGCGATTTATGTCTTCGTCTGATGGATTTTATTTCCAATGGAACAATTCAATCTACACCGAGAGGGACCACACTTAAAAGAGTTGAACGCCAATAAAATGAGTTGGACGCAAACAAAAGGAGTTGCAAAGGGGTCATTCACCAATTACGCACGCTCTATAGTAAAGAGGTGGTCTGACAAAAGCGTAAGCTCCATACATTTTTGAAATTTTCTCCAAAAATTTTGGGGGTCATTCACAATGTACGCACGCTCAAAATTAAGAATTCAAGACCCCCTTCCCCCCTCGCAGGCCGAAATGTATGGAGAAAATTTCGAGTATGTCTGAAGCGTATGCTTTAGTCAGTCTCTCCTTATCCCCTGTAGAGCGTGCTTAATTTGTGGATGGCCCCTTGGCGTGTAAGAGGGGAGAGGGTCTGAAATTCGCAATTTGTGAATGGCCTTACCCGGACCAAAAGAGTTGCATTTTAAGTGTGTCTACACACATATCTCAGTTTAGGAATGACTTCTGTCCACAACAAATTTCGGTTGAAGTCAACATCACCACCGCATTCAATTGAATCAATATTCCATTGCACCGAAACCGAGCAATTTAATACATAAAATCACTTTCTCATCATACCGTGTCAGTAAACAATTTCACCTTTACCGCTTAACCACACACAAACTCACTCGACGTTCTACAAAAGCGACTTCATTTCTCGAAATCATATTACTGTTCTTATGTAATTCAACATTTCGAGATTCGCTATTTCTATTCCACCAACAACATGCAACGAATATTTGTTACATTGGCAAAGAGCAAGTTTTAGCATGACATTAACGAACCGACGAACGTTGGCTTGGAAGGAAATGGATGAAAGTATAAGTAAAATCCTCAATCGGAAGTCTTCTTTGAACAATGACCGCCATATATAAAGAGTCTTCTTTGAAATTGAAATGATTTGAGCGTGCCTTTGGAGCACTAAGCTCAGAGGTTGCCGTTTTTCTTATGGTCTTTTCAGTGAAAAGTGTTCTTTTCGTTTCTTCTATTTTGAGAAGTATGGCGGACACAAGTGGTCAGTCCATACTATACGAAAGCTATTAAAGGGCGAAAGATGTAAAGTGCACATATTCAAATGATGATTGGCGTTGAATGTTGGAGGTTCAATTTAATGCATATAAAGTACGCTTACATACCATGCCATTGTAGAACGATGCATATAACTAAAAATTCATGTGGGTTTTACATCTACAAAGTTTTACAAGAAGTGCATGATGATATGGAAGTACATTTTACCATCGAGAAGAGTACCTATAATGTATGCATAAGATGTCGAATTGTTTTCAATTTTCACAAAAATATTTCCTTTCCATTCGAGAGACAGTATAATGCTCAGTCGGTTATTTATATTCGAATGCAATTTTTATTTCTACAATAAAACTTATTGCTTTATAGAGGAGGCATTGGGAGTGCGGGAAGCAAATCAATTTTTATTTGTATAGTGACTGATAAGCTCAAGTATTTTGTTGAGCGTGCAGGATGGGATTTATATTTCCATTTCCATATTTCGAACGAAATGCATTAAAGAATGATTTGAAGTGCTAGCTAGACATTTTCAGTTGTGTGTGAACAACGCCTTGAATTACAGCGCTCAGGTAATAAAATTAAAACGAGCCTCCGATGAGTAAGAAGCATAGGAAAATACAATCACAGCTTATCAAAATATTTGGTATAATGTACAAAGTAGCTAGCTACTTACACCATAAGACATTCAAACGTACCCATGCTGTTTGCATTTGAATATGTAATTATTCGAATGTGGTTTCAATTTTAGCATTACACTGCATAGACAATGTATACAAACGCTTTATCGTCGGTTGAGATTATGGTTAATCGGATTATATGTTTAAGAAGCTACATGCAACGGATCCTAAATAAATTCATGTTTGTGACGTTGTGGAAAATGTCAACATCAATTGCACTGTGTACGGAATGAGCTGCATTTCATATTCAAAACTATTCCGCTACTTACAACAATAACTAATTTAACATTCGGGAAGATATGTATACCCCTGTTACAGACGATGGTATAGTCAGTCAATTTCAATCTAGCAAATTCATGTGCAAATTCATTCCATGCAGAGTATTTCCATATTTTAAAACTTTTCGACTACAAAATATCGTTCAATGAGTTGTTAGACCCGTACGAAGTTTACGATGGTCTGATGCTTTCACTCTTACGTTATTTGTAACACCCAATGCCAAATCAGCAGTATAAACATGTTCATCTGCCTGTTGAGTAAAACGAAACCAATAGGTTGGCTCATTTAGTATGTGTTTTATTACGTAGATAGGGTTTCAGTGGTACAATGTAGCCCGGCACGTTTACCAACATTTGGAAATAACAAATCGAAACCCGCTGTTGACCCGTGGCGGCGCTATTTAAGAATGGGAGGAAAAATTCCTTACTTTATTTTGATAAGACTTTTTTTCACCGATTTGTATTCGGAAATGCTAGTTCGAGTTCGAAGATGAGCTAAAACGGCAGATATTATCCAGAGATATTATCGAATTAGTGATACTTTCGAGGTCCGGTAGCATTGCTCATACAAAGTTGGTAAATAGCAGATGAAAGCTATTGACAACACCAATCCAGGGAAAAAATCCGCTCGGATGGTGTAGAGAGCTAACGCATTGGGTTCATAACTCGATGATCGAATCCACCACCGGGCATAGAGTAATTTTTCATTTCAAATTTCCACTAAGTTTTCGAATCGCTTCAACTAAACAAACATTCGACTCGAAAAAAACGTTTGTCGGAATCTTTTCTCAATTTCGGAAGTTAGAGTCCATAGAGTGAGCTTAAATCAAGCCACTCAGCCACACAGAGAAGGCAGAGTTGCTTTGTCGATATCTCGAGGTAATTTCATCCAATTTCCATGATTTTTTTTTTGTTCGAAATGTAGTGACGACTGTAGAGTAATACTGTTCACGGTGACTTAAAAAAGTGGCCGACAGCCGCCATTTCGGATTTCAGTGTTTCTTGCCTATATTTCGAGTTGATTTCAACCGAATTTCGTTAACTTTTTTTTGTTGGAAAGGTAATGAAAACCGTGGAGCGGTAGAAATGTTTACGGTTACTTATGAAAATGGTCGACAGCAGCCATCTTACATTTAAAAGGTTTTTGCCCATACCCCGATTAAATTTCACCTGATTTCGGTGGATTTAAAAAAATTTGATTTCTAAATTAGACTTCGTACGGGACTATCGGAATTAATAATAGCCCGCTGTAGGGTTAGAGGCTAGACTTACTAGTATCGCTGATTGAGGTTATACTCTTTTGAGATCTCTTCAATACCGAAAGTGTCAGTGGTAAGCTGCGCGACAAACTTAACCGACTCGAACCAATTCAATCAGCTGTGTTTTGTATACACGTCTCATAATCGGTTTTTTTTTGTCCCAGTTGGGAATCACACTTGCAACTTCAATCGTTTAGTGGAAAGCAGACGAGTTAACCACTGCGCTAATGAGTTGAGCTGTAAGCAATTCAGTTTAAATTGAATGATAGAAAGTAGTTTGAAGACTATGGACTCGTATAGTCGTACACTATGTCGTACACTCCTCGTGCGGATCCTCCTTATACTTTCCATTTTGCATATCAAAATTTCTTTTACCATTTTTATGATATTAAACAACGAATTCTTACCGACCGACATAGATTTGATTGGGGGGCGAGAACAATTTGAAATATCAACATCAAAATGATTGAACTGTAGTATGTTATTCATTCGTATACTTGAAGACGTGGAATATTTTATTACATTTATCACCCGTTGGAAAAATTGCCAACGTCAGTATAAATACATAGAAACGAAAAGAAAACAAATGAGCCGCAGTATCGTTTGTTTTTAGCAAAATCGTTAAGTGGAATACGAAAAATAAAAGAAAGAAAATTCCCCATGAGAAAAACATAATATTTCATCGAATTGTTAAACAATGAAAATGAACGACATTACAGTATACAATTTTT
>JANTFA010139531.1:0-22476 GCA_026413405.1 Phytosciara flavipes
TTTGGGATTCTCGAATTTATTTTCCGGCATGGGTTTATAAAGATTAACCGAAATTGATGGCAATATGACGACGAGAAGGTATTTCATTTGGAAATTAATGTGCTGTGTGTGTTGAGTAGTGACGAAATAGTATTTTCCTATAGGGAGTTTTCAGGGAACAGATGGAGGTTTCCTGGTGTTGTGTGTGCAAAAATGCAATAGGTGGAAACACCGATCCAGGGGTTTTGAAATTTAGTTCTATAATATGTTACATATTGATAAGTTCCAACAAAGCGTGCGACGCATTCTCCAAGTCTTCTTCATCGTGACATGAATCAATCAGAAATGTAATATAGTGCCAGATTTAAAACGTCAGGCCTTATAGAAGTACTTGAGCTTTCAGTAGGGTGGGTCGTATTTTCATTTTCATTTTTTTTCGAAAGGCCTGCCCATACTATTCCCAGAAAGGTCCCAGGAATTGCATGCAACACGAATTTTTTTTAAAATTGATTTTGCCTAGCGCGCACACAGCAAATTCGATTTGGTAGTAGAGTGAGGTTGCATGTAACGATGAATGATTTCTCCGACCCGAATGAGGCCAAACTATTACTATTAACTGGAGTTAATAGCTGAATATTGTAGCTTCAAAACGACACTAGTATGTTGGGGGTCGAGCCCTCCGCTGTGGCTGGGTAGCATCGTGACTTTCGCCGACCCTGACTTTTTAGCCAAATATTGCAACTTCTTTTGCGTATAAAATCTTCAAATCTCAACATAAAATATCGTGTGAGGTATCTCGGATAGGTAAACTCGAGTAGAATCCAGAACAGTAACACTTTTTTATATCTCATTAGAAATACTTGGATGATTGGATTTTTCAAGGTCTAAAATTGAGAGTATTTTGTTGGAGCATTCGGAGAAATGATTCATCGTTATAGGCAACCTCACTCTACTACCACGAAAATCGAATTTGCTGTGTGCGCGCTAAGTAAAATCAATGTTTTTTTTAAAATTCGTGTTGTATGCAATTCATGGGACCATTCTGGAGATAATGTATGGGCAGGTCTTTCGAAAAAAAAAATGAAAATAAAAATACGACCCACCCTAGCTTTCAGTCAATACATTTTTTTGCGCAATGGGCCTGTTGAATAAATAGCTCCAACACAAACAACAACCGCCGAGTCAAAATAACCAAAAACTATAGCGGCTAATTCTCACGTTTTTGGACAGAATGATGTCCATAAATTAATTTTGGTCAAGCAAACCTTCGACTAGGCCCAGTAGGCCGCTATTCTCCGGTTGTTGGTATTGAAGCTATTTACTGTTAGCGGCAGTTCCCTTTCTTCAAATGTTGTACTCATGTTAAGTGCAAAATTATTCATTTGAGAAAACGAATCTTTGCTCGAATAAGTCAACAAGCTTAATACGTCGGCATTTGGAACATCAGTCGTATTTCATATTTTCTTTATCAGACCTGAACGTGGTAAGCAAGGTGAGACAAGAGAGAATTCCAGGTTTTCGGTTTTTAGGTTCAGGAAAAGTCAAAAGCTGTCAGCTCAGGTTCAGGAAAATGAAGGTTTTGGATTATTCAGCTGAAATTACAGTTGGACTTGATCTGTATTTTTAGATTAGTTTCACGTAAACTTGTTCATGTCTAAATAAAGCCACGACATAGGATTTAGTGATTTAGGAAGTAATTGGAAACAGCCAATATGGGTGGTACAGTATTCCGAATGTGAGTTAAAGTCAGTTATTAAAATATTCGAGATAGAGCATTGGTAGACGGATATTACAAAAAACTGTGAAAATACGCCGCAGGCGAATTTGTTAATCTAGAGGCTTTATGAATTTCAATACGTGTTTACGGTCAAATCTTGAGCTTCAATTACCGTACATTTGACTATTACGGACGGCTATATCCACCTGTTAACGATGAGTAATTCACAAGTTAATCAAAATCTTGGATTAATTCGGTCTAGTACCTCAAACTGCATGCACGAAGTGAAAGATTTAAAAACAAGGAAACAATAGACCTGATAAAAATACTGTTGAAGTGCTTGCCGTCTGTGAAAATCAAGCTCTGCGTGCTTCATATTTCCAAGTGCCACGATTTTGTTTCTAAATAGATCCCACACCTTTTTAGACCCACAAATTCTGAGAGCTAAAATGACATTTATTGCCACAGATCTATAAAGGCTAGAGAGACTTAATTCGTACGGCGAAAAATGTGAAACAAACTCTTGAAAATGAAGAGGACATTGAAATTTTATCTCTCCCATTTTAATTATGTAAATCTGTGCATGTTGTGTTCATTCTGACTTCCTTCTGCAGACGATAGGATTATGTGCTGTCAAAATAATTTTTCTTTCGTTTTAGGTTACGCTGCAATTAACCTATTGACGAGGGGGTAACCACTGGCTAGACTCTGTCCCAACAATTCCATTTCCATTTATTTCCAATTCATTTCCAATAATTCCATCGGCCTGTCCCGAAAATTTCGCAATGGTTACCTCCTCGCCAATTAATATTGTTGCAAAGTCAATGTTTCTCACAACTAGAGGAGAAAGAAAATGAGTGACAATCGCAGTGATTCCATTTTGCGACTACAATTTTCGTCTAAATTTTAAGTTCGTCCATTTTGAAGTATTTTATGTTTTGTGCCTGTTTTGAATCCTTTTCAAATTACTAGAAAACACAAAATTATTCAAAGTGAATTCAAATATAAACCAAAAATCAAGATAACTAAATTGTAACTAAGTACTGAACCGTCAAAAACATTGAATTGAACGGGTTGTAACAATTAAGAAACTAATTACAAAACACTCCAATCGTCAAAAGTTTGAAGGAACTGTAACCTTTTTGATTTCTTGAGTTTCTGGTCTCTTCCTTTTTAAAATAACCTTCTAGTCTCTGTCTGTATGTGGCAAGAACTTTCAATAAAACATTGTGCACAAAACCATAGAATTCGAGAGCTGTCAAGGTGTCAAGTGATTGGGTTAAAAAAAAAATGGGGAAATGAAAATAGTGTTCGTTCCTTATATAGAAGCTCTCTGTAAAGTTTAACTCATTTTGACTCTAAGAAAATCCATGAAAACGACTTCAGTTGCAATGCGAAGGTGAGGTATATTTTAGGGAAAATCTGAGTCTCATCTAAGATTCAGCTAAATGAAATCTTTCTTTGGATTCTAACAGATAAAAACCCGCGAAGTTTAGGTTTTCTTTTTCGTTTTAGTGATATGTCTTTCCAATAACTTTACCTACATTCAAACTGTTGTCCATTTGATTTTTCTTTCTCAGCGCCCCATCTTTCGGGTGCCTCTGTTTTTAGCTTTCGTCTACCGAATGTAAAGGGGCCGAATGTTCTTTAGAAGGGTTGGCGTGGTGAGGGTAGCTTGATCTTTTAGTGAAGAGGTGAGTCTAAAATTGGTGTAAGTTTCTCTCTGGGAATTTTTTTCTTCAACATAACGACATAGTCACCAACTCACTCACTTACTTCTCCTATGTCATACTCGCCGTATACCATTATGAGTTCCGAACCATTTTTTAGCTCTTCCCATAGCCTCAATTCATAAATTGTGACCACTAGACAGCTGGCAATTTTTTTTTGCATAAAAAATCTTAACAAAAATTCCACAAACTTTCATCGAAAGCTGTCCCATGTATGAATGGGAACATTTTTGCCATCCATTGAAATATTATGCACATGAAACTCTGTGTGCCATAAATCCTGTATTTTACTATTCAAACACGAATCGTTTCAATTTTTCATCGATTTCCAAAGAGTATCAAATCGACACATGGTGCAGATATAATAAGCACACAGAAAGTCTGCAATTCCAATTTAAATATGCGTCTCGTTAAACCTTATACCCCCTGTACACGACTCTCTCTCTCTCTGTAACCTCTATTTTTCCATATATCCTTTCTGAATCGTATCCCACTGACTATTTTTTGTGTGTGTTTGAACGCCACAGGATCGTTACATTTTGATCCTATCACACGAGTAGGAAAAAAAACAACCAGAAACCGTTGAATTACGCTGTGATGCGGTGTAGATAATAACGGCGGGTGGTTGATGCATCTGGCAACAACATAGTATGCCGTCGAATGTGAACACGCGAAAATCAATTTTCATTTTGTTTGACTAAATTTAATTCAAGGAAATGCAAATTGATGGGATTCTTATGGGAAACAATTAAAATTATTTTATGAACAGTGAACAGGCGTAGAGGCGCGGCTCCTTAAAATTGATATCCATTTTGTCCTTCAGCTGGATTAAAATGAAGCTGACCATCCACTTCTTCTGGGCCTAAATGGTTTTCTTGCTGCAAAATAAAAATGAAAGAAAACGATGTCCGATTGAAATATCGATCAAATTTCCGATTGGACAGAGCAAGCAATGCTCCAAAATGCACATCGACACCTACCTCTTCGTCATTGAAGTATTTTTCGATTATTAACAGAGATCTCTTGTAAATTTCTTCGTTCTCGTGGCACTGCAATTTCTCCAGAAGATCGATGCAACCGTGCTCTTCCAGCACACGACAAACCTGGTCCGTACCGCCAAACTTATCAGCCAACTCCAAAACATTCGATAAGCCAGCCAAAACAACATTGACCGTTCGGGTATCTTTCGAATCCATTAGCAAGCAGAATGGTATGAAAACGTTGTATTGCGTAACTAATCTGATGACTTGTTCCGGTGTACCGCTGGTCGTAGTATTCGTCACAATCCAAGCGCATTCCTTTTGCGACTTAAAATCACCCTTTTCCAAAATGCTACGGATAATTGGAAAAACTTCGGCATTCATGACATGTTCGATTTGGTCGGCATTGCCAGCGGTAATGTTACTGATTGTCCATGCTGCTTCTTTGACAATGTTTGTTTTGCTGCTCATAAGTAGTTTCTTGAGTGGAACCAGTGCACCAGCAGCAATGACGGCATCAGTCTAGGAACGTAAGGTAAATTTATTTTTAATATTTTTCTTTTTGTTGTGTTGAGAAAGGGAGCATGCTATCAAAGCTTGCAGGGTGCCCCGAGATTTCTACACTGATGGAAAAGTAAGTTAACGTCGGATATGTGTAACTGGTGGCCACAAAGTCTTTTTCCTGCTTTACTTTGTACAATTTTGGTTTTTACGTGTAACGTGACACGTATAATTATACGTACTGCTTGTGAATATAAACGACGGTCGTATGTTTATGAGCTTGTCTTGTCAAATCTTTCACAAAATTAGTCGACCCCGAGAGTATTTGGCTCTAGTTTTCCGTGTTTTTAGCATATTTCACCGAGCACACACCTAAATGAGATCTTTATTGACAGGACCACCACGTAATGACGTAGGGTTTCAGTATCATGTACTGGTTGACTCCAGACACACGGTCTGATATCGGTTGTGTAGGTTGAAAGGTTCACATCGAACTGTGTGCCACGATCAGAAATTCAATAGAATCTCTCCTTTGATTTTGCGATGTTTTTACATCGCATTTTCTGATTACAATAAACAGAATTCTTTCGAATTATGCCTATGTATCCGTTGTAGAGAACATATCTTCAAATTGTCGATTCAGAAACGAAAAAAAATTGTCTCTGAAGGCCAACAGCTGCTTTGTGAAAACAACACATGAGGATCGTGCGATGTTCTTTGAGAACAATTTCGAAGATTCATAGAAATGCTTTTCCGATTCTGACGCGATCACAATTCGAAGAAGTTTCCTCTACAAACAAAAAGTAAATGAGTTAAAAAAATATTCCTAACGATCAGAATCTCTATGAAGAAACATCGCAAAATAGGATATGGAGTTGACAGGCTCCAAAATACGCGCCAGCCGTTTTCGACGTACATGTCGCAAGGAGCAGTTATACGTCTGTTTCTAAGGAAAGGCAGAAACAATCGTCGATTTCTATATTCTTCTTACGTGCTACTCGGCGGCTAACTAGAAGCTTATTCAGACAGAAAATATAATTCTCCATCATCGCAATTTCGAATGATAATTTACATTTGGTATTCTTTGTGCCAATGTAACAACATATTTTATCGCTGAATTTTCAAAGCCCCTTTTTTTGAGCAAACAATGTGAGAATAATAAAAACGTTGAGTCAAAGCACGATGCTACATGATGAACATTTAAGCATCGACGTTCTCCAGGTAGACAATACATCAAATAAGCACACAACAACAAACCAAAAATGAATCTATAAGCATTTTGTAATCGCAATAATAATGGGGGAAAATGAGTACAGAAATTTTGTTATGCGAATAGTACAATCATCCGAGAGATACAGACATACAACGACAGAGCATAAAAGTTAAAATCAAACAAAACACAACAAAAAACGGTCGTCGGAATGGTGCAAAACAATATTGAAATCAGGTGGGCGTAAGCAAACAATAACTCAACAAAAATAACATTTTTTCTCAACTCAGTGACGGAAAGTGAAACTTTCGTCGCCGTTATTGAGAAAAACGTTGTATAAAACTCGATGATAATACGAGTTTACATTGGACGCTGCGAAAGTGATTCATTACATGAGGGAACCTACAAGCTTCGGTAATTGTCTTTTTGACAAGTTGTCTGCATATTCGAGCCGAAGGCGAGGTATGCAACTATTGCCGAAGAAGAGTTGCCGAAGCAATATGCTCAAAAACACACATGTGAGTTTTCTTTTGTCATGAAATTGTCTTCGAACTAATGAATCACGTATCTGCATCCAATGTAGTCTGGTTAACGGTCTCAAAATTCATGGGAAATGAACCGAAAATGTTCCAATGTGTAATGGATCATTTTGGTAGGGGGCATATTGCTATGTAATGGTCAACTTTCGCAGTGAATGATTTTTAGACACACGATGTGTATTGTCACACTTGACCTTCGGCCTCGTGTGTACACATCTAGTGCCTTTAAAAAAGCATTTTTACCACCGGGTTGCATAAATTACTATTTTCGGCCTAAGTAATTGTGTTGTATGGCTGGGAGTATCAAATAAATCGACTTTTATGTATACACCGAGTCACCGACACAATCTTCGAATGTTTTTCCAATGGATGTAAATATGGTTATCAGTTGGGGTCGGGGTTGTAAGAAAAATATTGTTGAACAATGTGAGCCCCATGCATGCAATGAATATATTTTTTCCTCCCTTCCTTTTTCATTGTTGGAAAAATGTCTCTAGATACACAGCCTCATCCAATGTACAATACACGTTATGCATACCAGGTCAAATTTAACGTCTGCATTGTCAATTTTCTTCTTCATTTTTGATGTCAAAGTAAAAGGTGAACAAACTGTCAATCATCCCATAAATCGCCCTTTTGTTTGGCACAACATTCGCTGTGAATAATACGTACCCGTGCATAGAAAAGGTTTCTGGTTAAAATATATTCTTTCGGAACGACCGCCACAGACATTTCATTCTTTATAGAGTTACGTATGAGATGCAATGAAGGATGGCTTCTTTGTTTTTTCAAAATGATGTCATTAAAATGTGTGGAGTTTTTCTTTGGCTTGCTGTGTGTGCGCTTTATTGTGCGAGACTTTATGATTTCTCATTTTATTGTAGTTTCTTTGCTCTGTGCGGTGCACCGACAGTATACTGTGTATATAATGCGGATAGGACTGGATGAAATAATTCTTATTGCTCAGTATTCATTTAGCGTCTGCACACAATAGCAAAAGTATGCAATGAACTGGCGTTCGGGGGTATGTAATATATGGGCGAAGTGACTGTAATTGGTTTGCTTTTAAGGCACACGCAAAATGCATTTAGCATTTACTGCACAGCAGTTTCAGTATCGGATTGGTTTTTGTTTGTCTGAATAAGATGCGGTTGAACCCGTTGAATTACTATGTGGAATGTGAAACAGATGATCGTCTATTTTATCGTTTTCTTTGGGTACAGTGGGACTTCCTTGAGCACATAAAATTATAAGAAGAAGAATACGAGAATTCTAGGTCGGTCGGAAATAGCATCGAGAGACATGACATCGACGTTTTTCGCACTATGAGCCCTGGGATTCATAAATATTATTTTTCGCATACAAAACATTAAAGGAATGTTTTCGTTCACCTTGCCTCTTATTCCGGTTGAGGAAAACGCTTTTGATTGCCGAAACAGGATACTTGTATAGACATATATCCGTCGTTGTCGTCGTTCAGAATGTACATGGTTCAATACACTGACTTCTATCAGTCTATTTAATCTCTTTGCATTATGCCGTAGGTTGATTTCGAGATTTTTATTCAGTCATGGAAAGGTGGTACAAAAAAAACTCAAACTTTTGCCTGCTTCGACACGACTATCAAAATTTTTCAACGCACGGAGATGAATTTGTTGGAGCGTTCTTCGATAATTGCGGTTGTCCGAAGTCGAGAAAATCACTAGCAAAAAACGATTGCTGGGAACAACAAAGCGTAAATAGTTTTGGAAATAATCCGTTTCCACACATTCAAAATTGTTAATTGCGGAAACCTTCTAGAATACAAAAATGCAGACCTTCACTCTTGGAACGTTCATAAATGACGTCCACTGTAAGATAGTGTTGACCAAAATCGGAAAAGATTGGACGAGGGAGAGAGGGTGGTATAGAAGGTGATGAACGTCCAAAGTATAGAAAGGACTATCACTACCTCTTTATGAAGGAGGCCATTCGCAAATTACGCATGCTTAAAATTACGAATTTCAACCCCAATTTGGGGCCCCCAAAGCAATGTTGTCATCCGGGAACGTGTAGCTATTAAACTCTCTCACTAATGACAGGGCGAAAGACTGGCCGAATTGTGAAACTTTCTGTTTCGCCCAGATTTGAGTTTCTGCCTTATTCTTGTGAGTTGTAAGCGAAATTTTAGAACCGCATGGATATGCATGTTTTTTTTGTTAAGAAATAAGACAAATGTCTCATCGTTTGCAGTGAATGCAAGCACGGGTAAAGTTTCATTTCGCGTGCCAGAAGGGAAGACTTGCTAAAAGAACAAGGTAAATTTGCGCTGATTTTGTGCGTGGTGAATCAGGCGAATTAATATTGATGTCGGAGTCCATAAAGGCATTGGTGTATAGTTGACCAAAGAAGTACATACTATGTCTAGCTGTCGTCTCATAATATGTGGTTATGCTATTGCTTTTTCTTTGAATTGGGCTCTTCAGTGTGAACGGGCGGAAGGTTTTTGGGCTACAGTGTGACTTAGGTCCACGTGGCTCAGGGGTAAGAAATTTCCAGTTCTTGGTAAACGAGACTCAATAGATAGTCGAGAGCTGACCCAAAAACTACACGGGTTCGGCTCTACACAATAGCAACAAGAAAGTGCAACATTTTGAGTCGCTTTATAAATTTGTATTGTTCAAAACTCCCGTCAGACAATGTCTGGACTCTTTCAGAAAGTCTCATTTTAGAATCGTAGATTGACTATTTGTCTAGTCGATCTAATCAAAGAATTATTGACCTATTATGCATATGCATGCAGTTCATGGCAACATTCATACACAGTTGAGAGTATAATAAAACAGTTTTTTCCCATCACTACAACACTGTTTGAGAATATTTCCGACTAACGATTTTCTGTCGTCAATCAGCCCTCAGCATAATATGGATGCGACGATAATAATTTATTCCAAAGTCTTTTACTGCGTTCGTTGCACACATCAACAAAAGGAAAATTTTCATCATTTCAAAAACAAATTTTTATTAGAGAGAGAGCAAAGTCGTAAATAGAAACGGAATGACGTGGTTAAAGAAATGACCCACTTCATCATATAGCAGAGATTAAAGTGAATGAGATGCAAATGAGAGTTAAGTTCTGTGGATTTCATTCGAACAGAGACTGTTCAGAGACGGTGCAATGGCATAATTAAACCATGACACTTCCTCTGTTGTTGGTTTTTTTTTGTTTCGTTTCGTTAAACTACCGGAAGCATTTCAGCTTCAATTGCTCCGATATGGCGAAAGGAAGAAAATGAATTTTCAATGCGGCAGCTTGCTCTTATAAATCGGTCAGTACTCTCGTTCGAAATTTTCTTCCACATTTTAATTGAACATTTCAAATGATTAGAGATCTTCTCATAAGCAAAAGCAATGAAGACATCAAACGAAAACGCTTTACCTTTACCGAAATCTCGCTTTGAGATTTCTATAAAAGGATGCCAGCCATCATATTCATTAATAAGGAAAATTTTTTCATTTAACTTAAAGAATAAATTGGAAAAATCAAATCAACCAGAAAATGTGTTCAGTCAATTGTGAAAATGGATAATTTTCAATATAAATACTCCCAACCGCACCAGTCCAAAAGAGCAACCAACACAACAAAAAACGTTTTACGGTACGATGGTAAAAATTTAAAACCAATTTCCAACAATCCAAAAGAAGGAAGAAATGTTCCTTACCTGCTGATCGTTCCCCGTCACAATATTGCCAATGCTGCGCAATGACGGTACGATAATCGATGCATCGTCCCGTTCCAGCAATTTCACCAACGGATGAACACAATTATGATCGATGACCGCTTGGATTTTATTGTTATCATCATCTGTAACGTAGCTGATAGCCCAGGCAGCATCGGTCACAACTTGACTGTCGTGATGCATCAACAGTCTAGCCAGATGTGGCAGCATTATTTTCACTTTATCGAACGGTGCCGATGGATTCTTATTGCGGAACAGATTAGACATGAGCCAGGTTATGTTGCGTAGCGAGGTGATCTGTGGAAATCGAAATGGTTCATTAAGAGGACTCGGGTGTAACTGGAGGAATGGTATGAATGACATACCGCCGGATCGGTAGCGAACAGCTGAATCAATCCTTCGACAACATTGGCATTCAAAACGATATCACGAGTTTTGCTTCCATCGCCGGCGATGTTTCCCAATGCCCAAACAGCCTGCTCAGCAACATTGGCCGATGATGACGACAGTAGTCGAATGAATTTGTCTACAGCACCAGCCTCGACCACAGCCATTGTCTGTTCGGATGTACCCGACGCAATGTTTGTCAAAGCCCACGCAGCTTCGAATTGCAGACTTGTACTGGAGGAAAAAATGCGTTGAATCGACTGGTATTCCGAGTGATGGCTCGACAAAGAAAATCAACTTACTCGTCCGAATAATCCAAAAATGTGACCAATTTCGGTACGATTCCGTGGCGTATCATCAAATCAATAGGCGGTTGACGTTCCCTGCTCAACATTTTACGGGTCGCCTGGACAGCATCGAAGATGGATTCGGGATTGGTTGATTCCATTCCGATTAAAATTTCCTCCGGGCTTTTGTTGCATGGCGATTGACCATTGCTGTCTTGTAATGTGAAATCCGCGTCTTCGTTGATGTTACGACGTTTCAGTATTTGGTCTTCCTTTCTCGCTTTGCGCAATTCAATCTGCAATGACAAAATGAGCCGTTCCGTGGTGGTTTTCCACAATGATCGAACTGTTTTCATGTCTTTTTGCGATTTAATTTCTTACCGTCGCCTCCTTACGACTGGCTCGCAAACGATCCGAGTTTTTAGAATGGTTTTTGTATGCATCCATTCGATTTTCATTAGACGACATGGTGAATGAACTTAATATTTATCGTGCACAAATTATGAGTTACAATCTGTTGAGAAGAAATTTAAAATTTTCCGTTAGCTAACCATAACCTCACAAACTACAAGACATTCTAACGAATTATCATTTTGATCTCTCATTGCGGAATGGTTACAGTACGGTCACCGTATCCACATCATCAGTTCAACTAATCCGACCTGATAATGTTAAGTGAATATTCAGCCGAAAATCGAGACAATTTAATCCATTCTATTGTATGACAAATATAATGTCCTTTTGTTGAACAGGAAAGTCGCACTTACCGACAAAAAACGATCAGGAATTGACGTTTGATATTATTGTATGGATATGAACACTGAGACAACGCTTCACGATAATCGAATTATTTTGAGATCAATAGGAAAAATGAATTGAATTAAAAAAAACTTTTTGTAAAATAAAATCAGTCACTTAGTTCAAGCGCAGTTCAACAGCCAACCTCTGATTTGAAAAAATATGGCAATGGCGTACGATACCAACATAATGAAAAGCGCGTACATTGACATTTCATTTCATAATTAATTTAGTGCCATCTGTATGTCAATATGGCACTATTGCCGGTAATGCAGTGTGATTGGTTTTCGGCGATCTTCGTTTGATCGAAGGGCGGTAACAGGAAGATTGTATTGCCTTTTCGGTGTTTTCACTTTCGTTAGTTTTCTTATTTTATTGTTTTTCTTCGTTCATTAGATATTCGGATTCGGCAATTTAAACTTTGTTTGACCTGTGGTGTTAAGTGATCGGATTATGTTGAATCTATAAGTCTCGCACTAAGCAAACGGCTAGTCATCGACAACAACGGTGACGACAAAAATGAATGTTGTCTAGCGACAACTTTTGTGTTCACTTCCCCAAACTCCTATCCAAACGTTACAGGAGGGCGCAGCCCACTCTGCACCTCAGCTGGCTACTGTTAAGCACAAATTATTTTGGTTTCGTTGTTTGTTTGGAAGCAGAATTGACTTTTGGTTCGACTATAAAACCATTAAATCAATTCTGGTTCGACTATTAAACGATTGAGTGATTTCTGGTTTGACTATTAAACCGAGGTGATAATGTTATATGAAAAATTGTTAATTAAAATTTTCCACTTTATAGCTTTCAAATGATCAAACAAAGGAGATAACAAATTTTTTTTTTTGAAATCGCATAACTGAAATACGAGATGATGTCGTTGAGGCCAAAGTAAATAAACACTGAAGGAAACAGAAAATACGGACTCCTACTTTCGGGTGAGTTTCGTATATCGCCAATACACATATTTATAACATGTTGTGCGTATGAGTATCGATATACACTAAATTCACCACTTTTGCTCACCTCAAAGTAGGAGTCCGCAGTTTTCTGTGTATTTACGCTACCTTCAGTGTTTATATACTTTGGTTGATGCAGTATATACCTTTCAGGTCTACTCTGTATACATTTGTATTTGTTAGGACTAGGGTCGATGCCATGACATAAAAATCATACTAAATGGTTTTTTCACTACACAATAGTTATTTGTTCACCGAGGAGTGAGGGTTAGAATAGGAAAATATCAACGAAATTTCAATCGCATTTGAGTGTCGCAAGTCTCATGCTGTATTTCAATCATTGGCACCGTAGGACTTGAAATTAAAAAAAAAAACCATAAATATGTCAATCACAATCGGAACGTTGAACATTGACTGTTCGATATTCTTAGGTGCCATTCACAAATTACGTACGCTCAAAATTACAAATTTCAGACCCCCTCGCACGCCAAAATGCATGGAGAAAATTTCAAAAATGTATGGAACGTACTCTTTTGCCAGACACCCACCCCCTGTAGAGCGTGCGTAATTTGTGAATGTACCCTTATATAGTAGTGCGTCGAAATCTATTTTGAATTCATTTGTTTAACCACTGATTCAAGGCTATATACTGAGGAGGTCTTGCCAAAAGAGGTAATCGGCTGATACACCACTTTTCACTACGTCATACAAATTAGACTGTGGAGTGTTTTTTTTTATAGGAAAGGTGTGACACCGTTTGCCTGAAAAAATGGCTGATGGCAAGACCTTCTTAGTATCAAGGCTATATACTGGTGGAGGTCACCTCGATACAGGCACGCGGGTTACACCCCACAGCTAACGATATTATGGCGGATTTCATACAAAAATTCACCTAATCTGATGACTATCGTCGCCGTGATGATGTGGTGAATATTTTTGTAAGTAAAACCATCAAATGTGGTGTGTTCCCGCGCACCTAATAAAATGGCGATCGAGTTGACCTCCACCAGTATATTTATAGCCTTGCACTTCAAAAAAAAAACAAGAAAAGACCGTTGCGGAAACTGCAACGGAGCCTCGTACGATCACATACACCTAGCGCGTACTATATTACTTACGTTACCCTAGTACCCACGCATACTTAGTGTAACCGCATAGCCTTGAACGAACTCATTCTTAAAATTCATGAAGAATTTCTTTATAAAAATGAAACATCACATCATCCAAATCAATCTAAAAGCGATCACAGTATCACTTAAGGTAAAGGTAGGGTGACACCACATTATATTCTCCACCAGAGTCTTTCGTAACAACGACCTTTAGCTTCGACTTAAATGTTTTCATCGTTTTCATGCACGTCAAATTCGTCAAGCCTTTACAGTATCGATTATACTCAACTGTTGATTGCCTCAACGCCGGATGTCTGGACAATGCAAATCGTTAGCTTGACGGGTGCGATGCGAATGGATTTCGTTGTTAAACCTTTCATCGAAGTTATTTTTAGTCAGCGATTTGACTATCTTGTGAAGATAAGTGATCCCTTCAACCACTGCCAGTTTGTCTATCCACACCTCCACATTTCCACACCTCATGATTAATTCTGGGGCAGAAGCGAATGAAAAGAAACGAAAGGTCACAGAAACGAAGCGGAAACTTGCATGAGAGCTGCTAAACATATTTCAACTTAGCTCAGCTTTCAAAATTCAGTATCATATGAGAAACTGAGTTAAAATCAATTTTTATCTCGAAATACACGAATCTCAGCCTAAGCGGGCGCACTCAAATGGGAATGGAATTGTTGGGACAGATTTTAGCCAGTGGTTTACTTCCTGTGGAAAATTTCATGGAATATTACCATTTCTCGCAACTCCAGTCACCGGTTGTTCCATTTTCACGGTTTTTAACTAAAACAAATTTCTTTTTGATTTTTCATCTGAATTTTATTTTACAAGAGTTACAGTTGTACATAATTTACAAAAGACATGGTGTCTGTCTTTTTTTTTTTGATTTTGAGAAGTGGTTGTTTGTTGTCTTATATTGATTCAATTTTTTGTTGGTTTTATATTTTTTATAAAAATGATTTTTAATATTTTAATAATAAATTTTTCATTAGATTTTTATTTACATTCATCATACATAATAAGTCTCAGGTTATTTTTTCCTCTTCTTCTTTTTCATCTTTAGTTTTAGTTGTTAAATATAAAAAGAATTTAGTTTTTAACATATTTTCGTTATATCTTCTTTGTTTTCACATTCCTTTTGTTGGTACACATTAAATTTTTGATTATTTTTCAATTTCACATCAATTTTTCTCTAATAAAATTTTTTGTTCGTTTTATACCTTCAACAATTCATAAATAATTCAAAATAATAAAACAAAAAATTTCTCTCTGTAAAAAGTTGTTGTTATAAAGTTGTTTGTATTGTGTTGTATAGTGAAACAAATATTTTTTTCCCATTTATATTTTCATAAATTTTTATCATCAATTTATTATTATAAATCTCTCTCTATAGGTACATATAGATACTGTACGTACATTATGGATGGAAACATATCAAGTGCATGATTCAATTTTTCAGGTTTGCTACAAAAAAAACTTTTTTCTATAGCAAAAAATGTAAAGTTTATGTTCGTATAAGTAAGTAAGTAAGTCAGTGAAATTACAATAAAGAATTTATCTTTTTTCCACATCAAGAGAACATCAAATTATCAGAATACCAACCCAGAAAATGCAAAATATATTATGATTCATCGGAAAACTTCTTGGTACAATTTAAAAGATGAAAAACATCCACACCCTTTCATGCACTGAGAATTCAAAATAAAAAGTTCAGAAGGTCTTTCTGAAGCAACGATAAATCGATCCATTCTCATACCAGGAAGTGTTGACATTTATTTTTCCATATCATTTTTGTTCAGCCACTCGTTCACTTAAAATGCCAATTATGATGCGAATATATGGCGCTTGTGTGTAGCAGACTCAAGTTAAGGTAGTTAAGCCTCCGCTTGCATTCACCGTTACCATTTTTCAGTGGGCGGCGGTGGTAGATTTGTTCTGATATGTTTCATGCTCTATAATTCTCCCGAAATTCCGGTTGCCCGCTTTTTAAACTCAGCATCCCACTCATTCATAAATTTTCGAAATCACCAGTTTTCTGACTGAGTTTTCATTAGAGCGGCTTGCCCGAAATGGGTCTGTAACCCAACCCGTTTCAATTTTACCGATCTTTTGGGACTTGAACATTCGGTTCAGGTAGGGTTGGGTTTCCAAGGAACATCGACTCAATTAAAATTTCTTTGATTGAATTTGGGAATTGACATTTTATTGCTGTTGTTCTCAACGACACGTGAATGGTGAAAATTTTTCCATTTCCATCTGGTTTACTATTCATCTCGTAAACCAGATTAGGGTCGGTTCCAACAATTCAGGTTTCAAAAATACAATTCGAAGCAGGGTTAGCCTTCAATTTTACCAAGTCTTAATGGTTCTCGGATTTCAAAAGTATAATTCGGGTTGGGCTCGGGGGCTCGGGTCAGGTTTTGAGAAAACCTCGACCCGCTTATCTCTAGTTTTCAAAAGGCATAACTGAAATTTGTTGGGAAAAATGTAGCGTAAAAAGCTTTCAAACAAATCCGTTTACCGCCCATTAAAAAATGTTGGAAACGATAAATCCTCTCGAATATGCCTTTCAAAATGCTGAAGACCTGTGCCTCTTGCATAAATTTCGTTCTATCAGTTAACTCTGACCAACAATATACAACCAGTTGGAACTTGAAACTCTAGACGAATGATCAATAAAATGCCTGTGGTCCTTACTTCAATCTTGTCTTTGATGTGTTAAATATTTGCAATGCAACTGAGCAATATACTTTAAAAATAGTATTTACGAAGTTATCGGAATTATTCAATTTACCTCGATTTGTTTGCCGTTTGCAAAAAGGTCAAGAATATGGTGACCGGCGAAAAAGGAAATTATTCGTTTGAAAGTCATACCTTTCTTCGTTCGTGAAATACATTAAGTATTCACGTGTTCGTTACAAATGCTCTTTGAATAACTAATTTTCGGAGTAAAATTCTTACCTAAATCGTATATGATGTTCCACGAGAAGTGTCTCGGACTGGGATTCGTCATCCTTTGAAAACTTTTTATCAGCGAACCATCGGTGGCAACGCAGGCCTTTTAAATGGAAATACTTGATACTATTACTCTTCTCAGAAATTTCAATAAATTTTGTAAATTGTTGTTCAGCACATCAGTGTTCTGTCTAGCACCGAAGTTGAATAGCACGAACAAAATTGGATTTTCTTTTACATACGACTGTTTTGGAAACAAGAAAAAGAAAACTCTCTAGATTTTCGGCTTCGTAGACTGACCATTTTGTATGCTTGCTAAGGGAACCAAAAGGGAAACTGTCAATTTTCGGTATGAAAATAAACTTTGGCCTCTTGAACTGACAATTAGCAAGCATGCAATCTTAGTATGCTTGGGACTGCCGATTCCTCTTCTATATACTCAGTGAAGTGCATTACCTGCAGTGCACCATAACTCGCTTAAATTCATTAGTGCAATTAACAAACATTCGTCCGGTTCATGCACACCTAAATCATTGAAAAAGAAAATAATTTCGAAACAACAACGCCACATCTTTCTCACATTCCAGTTTAGGCACGTAACCGGTGACGAAGAAAAAACAAAGAAGATCGTCAGTTGAATCTTTCCCTACAGTACCTAGAGTTCCGCTTAATCTCAAACATACTTAGTCCCAAACATACTAAGGTAGGACTCATTTCAAACATACTAAGAAATGGGCAGTTAGGCTTAGTTCCAAACATATTAATGAAGTGCCTAAAATCTACAGTACACCAACAGATGCCGAGTGATGAAATTACGAGAAAAATTGCGTTATTTTGTCCCAAGGCATGAAAAACTCAATATGTCACACGGGAAAGTACTTTCGAAAGAATAAGTATGGCTGAAAATTCAAAGGTTAGAAGAAAGTTGGAATGGTTTCGATACAATGTTAGAATTAGGTCATGACGTGTGTTACTGCCAGGCAGCTTTGTAGCAATCTCGCATTGGTCGTTTTTAACCACTTCATACTGAACAAATTGAATGATTTTTCTTGGATCTCCCTATTTTCATGTGCATTTATCTAACCAGGTGTGGTGTATAATTAGCCAATTCATTTACATCCATCGACTAAAATTACAATTTCCTTTCTTAACTCTAAATTATTGCGAAAATCGAAAATTAAGCTCAACTATAATGTTCCTCGTATACTTACTTACTATTCGCATAAATCACCTTGGTATAAATATAGCATTAGAGAATGCCAGTAGTCAATAAATCAAAATTCCATTGCACCAATAAAACCGAAGAAACCAAAAATGCAACACTAGTCTTCACATTCTTCCAATATTACTTCATGCACGGACAGATTCGGCGGTGGCAATGGATTCATACCACATTTATCTGTTTGATCATTTTGCTGATTTTGGAAATTACCATTTGCCCGTCGCACCGGAATTTCCATCGTCCGGTTCAACAGAAAGTCCAAATCGTGTGAAATTCGATCGAGCATACCATTTGTCGATTTATCACCATCGTCTTCCGTTGTAATTGTAATGGTTGGGGGAGACGGTTTAACTTTCGATGGGGATGGTGTGGCATTGGTGGTGCCAGTTAATTGTGTTGGCTGCATGGCATGCTGTACAACAACCGCTGTCTTATTGAATGGTGGAGCTTCATTAATATCGATGGCTGGTAATGATTCAATGAATGTGATTTTGGAATGTTCTGCAATTGAAATGAAATTTGTGTTAATCTTCTTGCGGTGGTGTTTCAACAAATCGAACGAATTGCATTTGATTAGAATAAGATTAACGGAAAAACTGCACCCAGTTTGAGACATTATGTTCCAGTGATGCAAAATACATTGACTATTATTTGGACAAAGTATTGTTCTGCCATGTTGATTCCATTCATAGTTCGATTCAAATGAACGACTGCTTGCAGTTCCGGTTCCAAATTTAACATTTTCATTTTGTGGCATGTTTCATTAGCTTCTGGCAATCTTATAATTTTGATTGTACTAAAATATTGCACTTCCGTTTGAATAGTTCGTTGTAACTTCATATCGATCAATCGACAGACTTTCCACTTTAAACAATAGATTGACTTGACTGCCTTAAAAACTGTTTAATTGATGTATATGCTGAAGTTTGTTAAACTTAATATCGAAATGTTCGAGAAGTTTTCAACAGATTTCCCTCGTAGTGCCTCAAGAGTCAAAGCGTATGGCAAACTTGGCTTTCATATCGATTACTCGGGATATCGGGAACAATGACAAGAAAATTTTTACTTAGAGTGCAAGTCAGTGAAAAATGTTCCCATGTACTTTCGTTATGGGATATAAAGTTTACAGTTCCGGAGTTTCAATGTACATGAAAAAGTTTAAAGTCTCGAGATAAAACTGACATGGTTCACTATAGTTGATTCGTTGCATTGTACCAACTTGGGACACTGAACATTCTGGAGAATTTTTTGTTTTAATTGATTTCTGAATAGATATCCTTGAAATTCTCGAATTTTTCAGTTTTTTCCCTCGATTTTATTTATTGCGTACGTGTGACGTTTCTTCTTTATTCGTTTTATCTTTTCCTCTCATGTAACTGAATCATAGCACTGGCTGCTAGCATGAACATTCTTATTTGGAACATCAAAAAGACTCCAAATCTTCATACGTACATGCGTGTACGTTTACATGTGTTGCGTGTTTTTACTGCCATAAATATGATGCCTGTCTTTACGAAAGAAATGCAGAGCTTATTTTGATTGCATAAGCCTCCGAATATTTCTTATGTTCATGCTAGTAAGCAGTGCAATGACTTAATCTTTCTGGTATCAAAATAGTTCATCCACAGTCAAGCGTTCGCGTTGTGACCAACAGTGGTTTTTATGAATCAAACTTCTTGCAACACTGCATCTTTCCATTATACCATTCAAACTCATGCCTCGGTAAAATTGCTTACAGCAATTTCGCAAACCTCGTACGAAGTCTAATTGGAAAATTAAACTCTGAAAAAAATCCACCAAAATCACTCGGCAAAAACACTAAAACCCAAAATGGCTGCTGGTGACCATTTTTATAGGTTGCCGAAAACAGTTTTTCCGCTTCACGGCCTTCATTGTCTTTCAAACAAAAAACGTTTACGAAAATCGGATGAAATTCATTCGAGATATCGACAAAAAAACTTTATCTTCAGTGTAAGGCTGAGTAGCTCGACTTATGGGCTCTAACTTTCGAACCAGTAATCCGATTTCGACAAACTCTGGATTGGTGTGATAAATTTCCTCCGATTTTCGTGATCTTTTTGCTTAAAAGATAATGACAACCGTGAAACTGAGGTACTGTTTTCAGTGACCTGCAAATATGTCCGCCAGCAGCCATTTTTAATTTCATCGTTTTTTACCAATATTTTGAGTAAATTTCACCTGATTTTCGTGCGTTTCCTCCGAGTTTAGTTTTCAAATTAGATTTCGTACGAGACTTTCGAAATGACTGTGAACAATAAATTGTAACAAGGGATCACAGTTCAAATGGAACGATTTAAAGATTTAGATGCAGAGTAGTTTTAAGATGTATGCCTTTTATGAACAACTATAGCGAAATGTAATGAGCATAATACTCGTAGGTAGACACAAAAGGTTTCCCTTTACTCAGGGATTTGAATTCGACGAGCTATAAAGTGTAGAGTGACAACCTAAGACGCTCGTACTTTCTTTGCTGTGTTATTTGAAAGGACTTTACTTGGCTAGAATTATCACTAAGATACCTTCTTGGCTATTTCGTCATCCCTTGAAGAAGGTGAAAGTCCTGGGTGACGCTAGTGCTGGTTTTATAAAATGACCAAGTGGTTTCGAAACTTGAATATTGTTTTGAACAATACTCGAGTCCCTCAGGCTATGAAAAAAATCCGAGGTGGTTTCGAGATCCTATTTAATTCAATTCGCTATCATCGTAAGTTAGCCATTGATAAAATGCTGGAAAAAGCTCGTAATTACATGGGCCTGTTTGTGTTTGAACAACAATCTTGTGAAAAACCATGACATATCTGCACGATTCGGGGTTCTTTGAACCGTTAAAAATGAAAAACCATTCTTTAATTCTATCGGCAGTAAATCGAATTTGATATTTGCACAATATATGGTTATTGTCGTTACTATTGCACATGCTTATAGTAACGTACTTGAGCTTAATTTGAAGAAAAACAACAACATCGAAATGCATCTCAAGCGCAATGTGTTTCCATTTGGAAAAAATTTGTGAAAACAATAAATTTTCAGTTATTATTTTGAACGCTCTTCCACATCGAACATTTTGTCCAATCGAATGTCCATTGTTCATTTATTATAAACTTTTAGCGGACGACGGCATCCAGCATCCCAATACGGATTTAATGTTGTTTTAACTTATACGAATTTATATGACCATGCAGTAATACTAATGGGGAGGCATGGTCGTTCGCTTATTATTTATTACGGCTTGTCGAATGCAAACACTGTCCGCATTCTGCTAAAGTATATTACTGTGCTGTGTGTGTACACATCCTTGTGTATAGTTTCCATGAAATCCATTTTTTTTGTTTAATGTAGTGGCAAGACAATTTCTTTTTGAAATTTAAATTTAGTTTTTCGATATTGCCATGGATTGTTTCTGCTTGGACACATTAGCATTTCTTTCGAATTGGATTTAATGTGTAATTCGGTAAATGGGGCAAATGAAATTGATTCGGAAACGGGAAACGGAAGCAAATTAAAACAAAAGAAATCTCGCAAAACTTACAACAACTAAAAATACTCTACGTTATTCGTTTCGTTAAAGCAACAAGACAATGCAATGGGAAGAAGATTTACAGCATCGTTTCTTCTACTAAATATAAATTCACAAGCAGAAGAGAGCCGAAATACAATTCCCTTTTCAAAAATAATGAGACGACTGTCCTGAAAAGCGGAAACACTGGAAAATCTGACATTTTTGGACCCGTACGAAGTACGAGGGTCTCTTGCTTTCACTCTTACGTTTGTAAAGCGTTGAATTCGAACCCCTGAGTAAGGACAAACCTTCTGTGATGACCCCTAGATGTCAAATCAGCAATAGAAAAGTCTGTCCGTGAAGAGAATTACTTGAGTAAAATGAAACCAGTCTTGATGGGACTTTTTTTCCTCGATCACAAATGCCGGTTGAAGTTCGAATATGGGCAAAATCCGTCGAGCGGATCCAGAGATATGGTCGAAATAGTGCTATTTTTGAGGTCGAGTTGAGTCTCTCGTATTTAAGAGCGCCAGCATTGCTCGCATAAAGTTCATAGATGGTGCAAATGAATAGTATTGACTACAGAGTGAATGGCTTTGTTTTCATAGTGATGGCCGTAAAGCGGTAGAACTGTTTTCGGTCACCTAAGAAAATGGCCGCCAGCCGCCATTTTGAATTTTAGTGTTTTTTGGCTCAAGTAAATTCAACTTGATGAATTTTTTTCAGAATTCAATTTTCAAGTTAGTTTTCGTACGGGACTTACGAAATTGCTGTATATGTGTAATAATAACAAAAGAAAAGAAAACCAACGTACCTTTCACTTCACCTTTACTCAATCCCTGCAATATATCC
>JANTFA010139532.1:0-12429 GCA_026413405.1 Phytosciara flavipes
GGAAAATGTTATGAGGCTTTTTTGTTTGTTTGTCTGGGTTCTTGAAGTGGACAATGGTAGAATTTTAATATCATGTTAACAAACAGCAGTATTGGATTGTTTGCGTTGGGTGGAAATTATCCGCACGTCTTTTTACGGATGTGTACTACATGGGGCAACAGATCCACTGTGATAAATTTGGTTTTTGTGTACTGGCTACCATTCGTAAAATACTTCAAGGACAAACATCGCTTCAAGCTAACTGAATGTTTGAAAATTACAGCATCGATTGAAGGCAGTTCATTGTTAGTCAGTGTGCTGATTACCGACTATGAAATAGTAGATTACGTATGGGTTTTGACATTTTTATGTTGTCAGGTGTGGCAACCACAAAAGTCAAAATAACATTCTCCAGTCCAAAGAAATAAGGAGTCGCAAGTAAACGACGGCACACTTCTTCAGTGCTGTCATCACAGTAAAATCACTGATAACTAGACAAGTATGTTCTTATCTGAGACAATAGTGTAAATAGTGTCCCATTTAGGGGGTGGGACACCTTATTTATTTAAAAAAGTGCGTACTTTCTAGTCATCAGTGATTTTACTGTGTTGACAGCACTGAAAAAGCCTGTCGTTGTTAATGTTCGACCCCAAGGTATGTTGTTTTACTTTACTAGGGAAGTAATGTGGCCATTTATTCACGAGTGAATACCATTTACCTCACTTCCCTGGTATAGTTATCGACTATTAATTGTTAAGCTCTTGAGATGCGAATGTCATCAGGTGGTCAATCAAATTACGTCAGATAATGGATCATTCCCTTGGGTGCAGCGAGTAAAATAATTTCTTCGACCTAGCCTGCAAGGTTATTTCATAAAAACTTGAAAAGTAGTGACAAAGTCATCAAAATACCGTAAATAAAACATGGTAGCAAAACCAGTAAATAATTTCGATTTCATTCCGATCAAACGTGAACTTGAATGGATCATCGGAACACCGAAGCACCAACAAAAAACATTGAGGAAAAGGAAATTAATTGCCCATCGTAAATCCAACAAAACTTTCACATAAGCAACGGCTCAGATTAAGATGATATCTTCGCTTGCATAATTATTCCCGAAACAAATTGACTGAATATAAGAACCAGATTAAACTCACATCCAAAGTACCATTACCTAACCCACGTCGTGTATTATAAAGATAGAGATATGATATTCGAACGATAAAACGAAAACTTTGAAAATCCCGGAAAATGAAGCAAAATTGAAATTACACGTATGATGCTTGAAGGGGCCGTATTGTCGAAAAATATCAAAGCCGTATTATATGGCGTAGCGTGTATGTTATAGTATGGGATATGGATGTTTTGTGTATAAGGGAAACGGCGTGTGTATAGAAAAACATTCGTCGTTTCATAAGTCTATTCCATAAAATTTTGGATCATCCATTTAAACACAACATCTCCTTCTCGCCCACATGTATGGAGACAAGTTGGTGTATACACATATGCAATGTTCAAAGCATTCACATCTCTATGTATGGATGCTGTATACATTGATCAAACCGGATTGTGTGACTGAAGTTTCTTATCAAGATTTCACTTATATTTCACATATCCTTTACATCATTGAGTAACCACCCCTCCTCCCCCCAAACCACACACTCAGAGACTCTTTAATATGATTTTCTAGCGGAATTTTCTGTGTGCGGGTTAGATAATAGAAAATTGACGTAAATATTGTTTGAAGTGTTTTGGATTAAAATGATTTTTTTCTCAGTGTTCTGTTCACTGCATCCTGCTCACTCCGTTTTCATGTTTATGTGCCGGTTTAATTTCGTTAGAAATTCATCCTTCTCTCTCTGTCTGTCTCTCTCCGGAATAACATCCGGAAAATTTTGATATTTTGAATTGTTCGTTTGACATTTCGTAATACCATACAAAATGTATGCTTGACATTGCGATATATATCAACATGTCGCACACACATCATTAAAAGCAAGTATTTCCATTCAAATACTAATTAAAATGCTGGCGGTTTGTTAGGTGACAAAAGGATTTAATTTCATAATTAAAACGTGCGTAAATTCCCTCTCTCCCGCGCCCCGACTACGTACAATAATTGTGTCAGCTAGAGATAGAACAATTTTCAAGTGTAAATCGTTTATGTTTATTAATATCATTTTATGACTGTGCACTTTGTGAATTGGATTCACGCCGTTTCCATGTTATAGTATACACCGTGAGCCACTTAAGGTTAATCCTTCGAATCGCTTCGAATTACAATTTTTCCCAAGTCACTGTTTTGATTCGAGGTTTACCCATTTCACCTAAAAACACACACACATATTTTATGTATTTATGAACGAGATGGAGTGAATGTGAACGGAACGTGTACGGGGGGAACGAAAAAAAAGCGCACACCAAATCTAGATACGAAAAACGTGCGGTGTTTGTTGCGAATATCCTATAATGTACTCCCCCTGCGCCCGCTAGCACCACCATTGTACACACCAGCCAAGATGTACGAGAAAATCATGTATGTCGTTCGTTTATTATGTATACAGAGAAAATATGTTTGGAGTTTTTCTTCATCTTTTCTTGTCGGCTTTTTTTTTCTTCGTCTTCTTCTTCTTCTTGTTCATTTTCTTTTGTGTGTATACAATTTTCTTGAGAAGGTCCGGGAAAAAAATAGGGACAAATCAGTAAAGTCATAAAATAAATGGATTATCGCGCGACATAGTAACCTTTTTCCTTCGTTCGGCTTTTTTTTTGTTCATTGAATTTTTAGGGGATTAATAAGAAAAATAAACAAAAGGAAAACTTCTCTCGTTCTTTGACTTTTCTTTTTCGGGCAGAAGAAACAATTTCGTTTTTCTTCTTCTTGCTTTCACACCGGCTTTGATGAATTCGTTTTGTTTACATTCCGAAATCATATGACGCGAGCGATGTTTTTCTTTCGGTCGTCGGTGTGCCATGTTTAAGTTACAATTTCTCTTCGTGTTACCAAATAAACGGATAGAATGTCACTTTTTTTCATCTTGCGGGGAGCCTACAAAACCCATCATTGATAAATCAACGACAAAAATATTATTTTGTGTTTACGGGAAGGAGGTGGGTTCTTTTTTTTCCCGTTGGGTGAATGAGAAAATTCGTGTTGGATATTTTGTCGGGGGGGATTCGGGCGGAGAGAGTTATGATGGCATAGAGATACGCACTCAATAACATTACATGTGATCCATTCCCATTTAATGGGAAAACGTATTTATACATATCAAGGGGGGTGTGAGAGTGTGTGCGGGTGGCATGAATTAAGTGAGGGATTTCAGGTTTTTGTTATTATTTAGTCGTCTACATGTATTATACATTTATGTGATGAACGAACGGAAGGTTTTCGGATCTAGAGGGTTTCGATGTTTAGTCTAGCATTCGTCTAGACTTTATTGTAGATGGGATAGATGTTATGGAGATGAATGTTTGACATACTCCATTCAATCTTTGAACTATTACGCTGTCACATCCACTCAAGTATGTCTAATCAACTAAACAAAGAAGACTGGATGGAACTTGAATGGAACGACATGTGTATCGATATATGCTCTTCAGTCGAATCAAAACGGAGAAACGGACTGTCAAACCTGACCGTTTTGATATTGTGTTGAAAGTGTCTCGAAGCGTATTTTCTATGAAAAATACCTCGAAGTATATCCCACATTAAAGTCACCGGTGACCTGCGAAATTGTTTACACTTTAAAAAGCGAAGAAAACCTTTTTCGCTGGGCAAAAAAAGGGTAGAATTGTTTGCCTCAACGCCAAAACCAGCACGTTCTAATGAGAAAATGTATATTTCCGTTCATTTTGTTGCCGTGGGCGAGGATCTTAAAATTGAAAATGTTATAACAGTTTCCGTTATTAACGCATTTCAAACTAGATTGAATGGTAGGCAGAGTAGATTGAGTGGTAGGCAGGCAGGCAGTTCTATAATGTTTGTTTGTTTTGTAAGTATTGTTGCAAAATTTCGTAACAGCATTATGTAACATGAATAATTATGATGATTCTCAGAACAAACCATAATAATATTCGATCACAATGTGGACGTTCTTAAATTTACACCACGCATACTATGAAAATAACCCAATCTCATGATTATAGAACGAGGGAGGGGAGAAGATGTTTTGGGATGTTTTTGAATGACTGGATTGATATAGAAGTGCCATTAAAAGAAGTCAATTGTAAAAGTACGGATTCAATGGGATATTGCGATATTTAGGCAATATTTTGGAAAGGTGAGTACTGAACGAGAAATTGTTAGATGTAGGCGTACTACCTACGATAGAAATGAGCTTAGCCTCTACTTAGCTATGAAATGAGCAGTCGTCCGTTTATTGGCAAAGAAGTGAAAATGAAGATGTGCTCTGGATGACGACGCCACGACCATCATGTAATGACTTTAAACTAACGAAGTAAAAGATCTGTTTATCAAACACAAAAGGAAACGTGAAGTAAATGAATGCTGAAGACACACGAGTAAACTTCACATTTAGGCTCACTCTACGGGTTCTAATATCGAAACCTGTGATCCGATTTTGATAAATTTTTCTTCCTGGATTGGTGTAGTCAATACCTTTCATTTGTACCATTTATCAACGATCAATCCTGCCGGTAATATGTGCGAGAAGCCTCAACTAGACCTCGACCAGTAATGGTACTAATTCGACCATGTCTCTGGATCGGCTCGTCCAATTTCGCTCATCTTCGAACTTAAACTAGTATTTGTGAATACAAATCAAGGAACCAAGTCCCATCAAGATCGGTTTCGATACTCAAGTTATCCTGTTCACGGACAGAAATACAAACAGGAGTGACCAGAGAAGGTTTGTCCTTACTAAGAGATTCTAATTCGACGTATTACAAACTTAAGACTGAAAGCCTCAGACCCTCGTACTTTGTACGGGTCAAAAAAGCTCAGATTACAACTAAATCAAACGCTAATTGCAACCTCGAACACCAAGTTTTTAAGTTCTTGTGTCTTAAAGGGTTTAGCATTGAACAGCATTGCAACTGTTCTTAAGTCAACTTCTTTTTCTCGTCAATTAGATGAAACTTTGAAAATGTATGCTAATTGGTTCCATAAAACATTTCCGGCAACTCGAACCATTTACGTAATATCACACAGTCAATCCTGCGTTTATATCAATGGCATACCAAGAGGAAATGTAAACATATGATCAATGAAACATCAAAGGCAAAACGTTAGTCTCAGATTCCAACAAGTATGACCTTCAAATGTCTTCAAGGGCCTGCCGTATATCAATTGTTTGTGTTACATTGAAAAGGTTTACCAGTGGAATATAACTCAGGTGTTTCGGTTTGGTTTTTTCTCTCTTCTTTTTAATTGTTCAATACGAGTCTATGCGGTTGTAGCATACACAGAAAATCCATCCATTTAATGATCACAAAGCCTTCACGCATTTTAACAATCAGTTTGGTATGGACATTATGTATTTCCTATTTGAGAAAAATTAAAAATTTATTTCCACTCACAAGCTAATTAGCTAGGGCATAACCAAAAGTTTTTTCTTTCAATGAAAAATTTAAGCGAACACACAAAAAAAGAGTTCAATTTGGTATGATGTGTGTAATTATTGAAATTTAAACATACACCACACAGCGATATACAGTACATTGTATGCGGTAGAGACTGAGCCGAGGGGTGACGCACTTCTTGGGCCAGAATTCTGAATCGGAACAGATAAGTCTCAGTGGTGGGTCCGAGCGGATTGATCAACTAAATAAAGAAAATTTAAGCTGGACATCGCAGAGACATTTAGTCCCATGCGATTTAGTGCAAGGAAGTGCGTCGCCCCACGGACTGAACATTATGATGATGGGAGACACACCATCGAATCGATAAATTTAAAATGAAACTCTTTTCTGACTTTCGATTATATTTTATATCCTCGGTATACATATTGAACAAATCGTCGAAAGTCTAAATAAATTACCCTCTAGAAATATATATCGTGACCCTTCCTTCGCTGCTGCTTGAATTATATATATATCCATATGCACACACAACGTCAATACACATAAAGCTTTATACAATATTTAAATTGACATTAGACCATACATGCCATCCGTATAGCGAACCACCGATACGTATTGAAAATGAATCGATAGATTATGTCCACACACAAACGTTGTTTGAATGTTTTTTTTTCGTTGGTCGTATGTGATTCCCGGCCAGAAAAAAATGCGACTCCAAATAGCACTCCACCCATATCCCTATTGCTTCTATCTGATTTTAGCCCCGGACGAAGTACGATGGGCTATTGTATTCAATGTGCCGTTTGTAACAATCGGAATACAAGCCTGGGGTTAAGAGCAGTGCATTTGGGGATGCCTACAGATGCCGAATCAACAATGAATAAAATTTACGTCCGTTCAGTCGATAACTTGAGTAAATCAAATCCGATTTCAATAATTCTTGTTCCCTGAAGGGTAGTCCAAATTGTGAGGTCAAGTTCGAAGATGGGCATTTTCGGACGGCCAATGACTGAGCAAAAGGGCCCTTAAAGTGTTTTAACGTTTTTTCAAGATATCTGTGGAAAAATGGAAGCTATCTATGGAAGCGTAACTAAAGCAGCAAATCGTATATACTGACAATACCAATCCAGGAAAAATGCATTGAAATCGGCTCACTGGATCGTGAGCTAGTGGCCTTAGAATGAGGTTAAGTAGAGCCCTGAGTGTTTTTGCAAATAGGATCAAGTTAGTTGCAAAAATATCATTCGGAATCCGTTCATAGAATAATTTCACTGAGTGATGCAGTGGTTAGCGTTGCTACTTCCCACGCAGAGTTTTCGTGTTCGATGCTCGGTCGGGTAATGGTTTTCTTATCAGCATCAATTGTAGCTTAGTTAAATGTAATGGATTTTACGGCTCTATAAGATTTTTGAGGCTGTACTTGGTGCGCGCTATTTAGAATCGCGCATTCACTCAACTCATACTAGGGTTGCGTAGGTAACTAGGGCTTCGTAAGTAATTACGTAAGCCAGGCATACGAGATCTTACGGGGCTCCGTCGCAGCGTCTGCTACGGTTCTTTCTCGTTTTATGTTTGAAATAATTTCTTTCGAATACTTTTTTTTCTGGCCATCGGAAAAATTGGATGAATAACCGAAAAAAATGAACATTTTTCACAAAAAAAGCCAATCATTTCGTTTTTTGTACATTTTCCCCCTTTCTTCTTTTATTAAAAACACTCACCCATCGGTCAATTTATCTCTTTTTTGTAACGTATATTGGCTTCGACGCGACGATACGAGATGTACATGGATTTGAATGGGAAATCTTTCCATTAAAACATGGAACTGTGTATTGAAACATAGAACGCTTGGTGTAAACAATACTGTTTCAAGTCCCTACAGCAAAACAATGTTCCACAAACTGCAAAAAGTTTTACTTTAAATGTTCGAATAGAGACAATCAGCTGCTGTTGTTATAACACGACCTACAGTATACAGGACATTTAAGTTTTTCACAAATTTAAAATTCTACAGAGAAAATTTCATCCATAAAATATGAAGTAATAAAAATCATTTTAAATGACTTCATCTCCTGGGCATATCACAGAGAAGAAGAGACAAAAAAAACCTGTCATCCGTCCGGTAAATTTTGGAAAATGTTGTGCGATTCCATAAATGTGTCTGGGTGATCGTCTGTATTACACACTTTACGAATTTATCAAAACCGTTTTTCTTTGCGAACTTTTTTTTTGGTTGGATGAAAAACCAAAAACATTTGATGGGACATACCTTTCGAATTAAAACAAACAAACAAACAGAGAAAAAAAGACACTGACGGAGGGTTGCTTTTTGTTTGGAATGTAACGAGATTAAAAGGGACAGTCTAAGTCATGAATGAATGTATGGAATATGCTTCAATGCAAGGTTTTTATCGCTGATGTTAGACAATATCTTCAGATTTCGAACGTTCTCACTCTCATTTTAGAAGAGAAGAAATTGTCAGACACAGACTTCACATAACGAATATTGATCTGTGCCGGACTCGGGTACGGGACACATATTCCTAGAAAACTAGTGGTACGGCCTAGGCTTTACTTATCTATTGAGCTTCGGGGGTGTGTAAAATCATCCTAAATTTGAAAAATATTTCCAGTTTATTTCATCCACGAGTAAGGTTGCTGTTATCATGTCAAGGCACTTCCGTCGATTCCATTGACATAATTAAAGGTAAACGTAAAAAGTCACGTAACAGGCCACCTAACATGAATCAACTCAATGCTTTCAATGAATTCTGTCACAATTTTGATTGTTTCAAGAGACTACTGTTCCTCGACGAACAATTTTACTAGCAGAAAGTTTTGCAATCATCATCTGCTGTATTGACAGTAAAGAAACAAATATGCGATGAGTTCTGGCGAATGTCTTATGGTTAAACCTATGAAGTAATAGATTTTGCACCAGTGACATGTGAGGAAGGGTTCGGAAAAGTATGACAAACCATGTTATAGGTATAGATAAAGTGCGGACAGATCATGGATAGGGGTCGAAAATTCCACAGAAACCGCGGACGTCTTTTATGAACGGCCCCTCAAAGCCTTGAAAAATGTTAAATCAAATGAAGTCAGTGAAAGTCCTTCTGTTCTCTGAAGCTATACTTTCTCTTTCAATCAAATCACGGATGAGTCAAGCTTGTCATTGCCTTCAAAACACATCCTTTGACAAAAGTTTTCCAATTTTGCCTAGATAGCTTGCGTATGAAACAGAGTATGAAGCGGTCTGATAAAATTGACGAAATTGACAGCTTTGCCTCCCTTTGACAACGAATCAACGTTGCATTTATCTCACTCTTTCTCTTTATATCCAGAAATTCTTTTGATTAAATATAAAACCACAAAACATACGAAAACAAGCGTTATCAGGCAAATCCGGTACATTATTCACTCACATCGATATTCGCATTGGAAGTTTGAAAAACACATTTTTTCTTTCTCGAAAAACTGAAACAGTTGCCCATCATGTGCGACGAAAAAGCAATTTAATTTCCGTATGTCAAAATTGGTTTGTGAACGCATTAATTTCGGACACATATTTTTGCGTATAGTCGCTCAGGACATGAGTGAACAAGTACCCACACACCAAATGTATGGATTGATATTTATATCTATAGCGAGAGATAGAACACTTTGTCAACTGCATGTATGAACACAGGTGAATGCGAAAAATTCATATGTCGACGAGCGACCATCGAACATTACACACAGCATACATCATGTCCAATAAATACCAATTTTGTAATTTATTTACAAAGTAAAAGGATGTGTCTACAGGCCAGATAGGTAATGTTTCCGAGTACGGGCGCACACAATTTCGATATATATTTCAAAATAAAAAGCTAATTGTCTAGACACTCCTGGTCGTACAACATACACAGTTTACAATGGAAGAGAAGAGGAATGAATGAAAAAAAAAAGATTTTCGGCTTACCTCCACAGAATAATGTGACATCTGCCAGCAATTCCGATTTGAATAAATTGGAAAATGTCATAGCCAGATTTGACGAGTAACTGTTCCATTTCAGGCAAAATTGCTGTTGTGGATCCATGATGGTTTCCTGTAAAAGATAAAGAAAATTCGTTAGAAATCTCGTTTTTTTGGGGGGATTGAATTTTCGGTGGACAAGACATTCTTATAAATCGAAAAAAATTCCAACGAAGAAAATGAAATTTTGTAGTTGAAACGGATGTCGTACCTTATTTGTAATGTGCAAAAAATGCATTTGCATAGCACACTCAGAATGACTTTGTTTCTGTGGTTCACAACGTCCTTCACATTCAATTCTATTCTACTAACTGGAAATGCAATCAAAACCGAACTAACCACAACACACTGTAAATACGTCGAAAAACCAAATTTTGACAATGCATTCTGTATAATTAATTGCTGTTTGCTGCTATTTTTTTTCTTATTTGATTATCTCACTTAACACACACCAAATGGTTTTTGTGAAATAAATAAACACAACAGAGAAAAAAAAACGTTTTAAGCCAAAGCGCATTTCATGCAAGTTTTTTTTCGGCTGTGTATTTCATTTCGGTTACCGTAGGTGGATTCTTGTGCTTTGAATTGATTCTAATGAATAAATTTTTGATTTTCGTAATTTTCGTCTGGTGAAGCGTATCGTCGGATTGAGGAATGCAAACAACACATTGGAATTGCTAATTTTAGTGTTATGCAATCGACGAAACAATTCAATGATTGTCCACTAAAACATTTTTTTTTATCGCTGCACAGGACGTATATTTGTGTGACGACACGCAGTGAGAAGTTGAACACTTGTTTAAATTGCATATTCATTTTTGAAAGTGGTGTGTGTGTAAAAGAGATGTGCACTAATTTATTTGTCCATGTAGTGCAACGATAACAATGTCCCCTTATGTCACAGAAAAAGTTGGATTCAATTAGTCTTTTACATCTGTCAAAGTAACGTTTAAAATGTCAAACCACAAAATATTTATTTCCAATGCTCTCCAGGCAAAAGTGTGATCGTAGTCAGCTGTCAAATAGAGTACTATTTTGTATGGAATTTTGTCCCAACTCTATTAACAGTGCAAAATATTTGTACGGTACACTGTCCAGTTTCAGTACTCTAATAGAATTGAGGAAAAATAATTAATTTTTTGGATCAACTGCAAAAAAATTTCGGTTTGACGTTTTAAACGTCACTTTGATGGAAAAGACCGACTTTTGATTTCAATTTTCCGAATTTTGGAGATCTTTTGCCTAGTGTAGAACTGTATCAACGAGAATTCGACTGTTTTGTCGTTTAATTTCATAGAACACAAAAAATTTCATCTTTTAAATTGTAACTGGCGGATGCCCAGAACATTTAACGTATTTCCTGAACTACTAATGTCTAATGACGCATATTTGAATGCAAATTTGCATAATATATTTTGTTCGATTTGTTGAGTTATTATTATACCAGTTCTTCACTTCTATGCATAATAATCGACTCTACCGGAGTCCAATGGAGAATTTTTTGTTCGATTTTTTGTTTTTTTTTTTATCTTTGGCTTGCATGTAGACATGGTAATAATTCAGATTGTTGGTAAGCTCTTACACAGTGCCGCATCTAGCATACTCAGCGCCTGGGACTTTAGTTTTTTTTTTCACAAAGAACACCTATGGATTTTGAAGCTGCAATTTTTACATTGGAAAATGAAATTTCATGCAATATTCCAGCGCCCATTTCTCCAGTGCCGTGGACCATGGTCCAATTGGTCTCTATCTTATCTAATGTTGACTTATTGTTTTCAAATTTGTTTTTCTTTCTTTTAATGTTCCAACCTTTTCCACAATTGCCCCAGTTATAATGCCCCAACTATCATGTCCCCAACTATCATGTCCCTAACTATCATGTCCCCAACTATCAGCAAAGTGATTTCATTGAACAGTAACAATGAAAGAAAAGTCGATTAACTTAATAGACAACTATAATTTGTGTGAACATGAGACCTATCTGAAACAAGTTGAAAAATTTGTCTACCTGTATATCAAGCAAGCTGTTACATCATCTTCAACTCGTTTTGTCATAAGAATGCAATTCTTTTTCCTGGTATCTAAATTTTACCTCTTCAATGCTTCAATGCAAAGTTATAAAAAGCTAAAAACGAAACCACAAAACCACAAAATTCGATTTGTGAATCTACCAAAAAAAAAACAACTGAATATTCATTTTCTTAGAAAGCGCATCTTTTACGTAATTGTGCCCACCTTTGTACAAATCGAGAGGCCATAGGAAAAAATGTTTTAGAAAGAAAGAAGAAGAAAAAACATTGTATTCACAAAACTAACACACATAATGGTCATTACGACGAAAAAAATGTGATGCATTCACATAGTTCGCAGCATTTAAAAAAATGAAATTTTACCAATACCAATTTTAACAGTAAAAAAACTGACCAATTTAAAATGTTTAGATAGAAAAAAGTTTAATTATCATCAGCGTACGGAACGTGTGTTAATAACAATAATGTTCCTGTTTGAATGAAGATACTTAAATGAATTGACAATGCCAATGCATCAGTGACCTCATCGCCAGGTTTGCAATTATTCGGTCAGAAGCGGATAAAACTTTAAAATTCCGAAAAATTAAGCTGGTGTTTTGTTCATAGGTTTGACAATTGAAATTGCGAGTCGACAAAAGTCTTCATCTCCTCGTACAATCACTTCACTTCTTCGTGAGAATCACCTGAACTTCTTTTCCATAAATTATTGAATATCAATGTGCATTTCATATTGCAACGATCTAATTCAATCGAAAAATTAAGCTCAAAAGATTGGCCAAAGCCACAAAATCCTAGACTCCAATCGATTCGATAGCGGGTACACACAAAAGATGTATGTGAACATTTCAAGTGAAAAGT
>JANTFA010139543.1:0-12429 GCA_026413405.1 Phytosciara flavipes
GGGAGTCGGAATCGACGTGTTACAAACGTAAGAGTAAAGGCATTAGACCCTCGTACTTCGTACGGGTCTAAAAATAAGAAATCGCTGATTCGCAACCATGTTTTTCATACCTTCTTCGGATATTTTGAAAAATGTATGGGAAAACTCGTTTTTTACGCAGAGGTATATGGGGAAGGATCGAGCGTAAGGCTGAGTAAATCGTTTTTACACGTCATTTCGGTCCCAGAACTCGGATCAAAAAGTCATTTTATGGGTGCATTTCCAAAAAACTTTTTCGTTGCTCAGGACACCCGTGTACAGTTGCTTTTCATAAAAACCTTCAGACTGTCTCATATGTTATAGATTGAAAGTCCCGTAAGAAGGAGAATTTGAATCAACCCCTCTATAAATCCTATATGAAACCCTAAAAACATAAGCGAGAATTTCAAGCGCCATAACGTATTTACTCGGAAAATGACCGTTTTTTTAAATCTCCCACGACGTTTCAATTGGTCAGTATACCAAGCAATACAAGTTCGACAAGTTTTAAATCTCTCACCCCGTATACAAGCTTACGCTTTTGACGAACTCTCTCCTCTCCTCTCAATTCGATATTCTACTGGAATAACTCTATCATTCAAAAATAAAATAAACTGCAGGCAGGATTATTGTTGCAAGAAACTGTAGAGAAACTAACATTGCCACGGTCAGTCCGTTGAAACGGAATGTCACTTACCATATTCTCATATATCCACTGATTCATAGCAAGTTATATTTTTCTGTGAAAAATGCAAGTCTTGTTAACTGCATACGAAACATTCGCTAAAGAATACGAAGCATTACGAGTTTTAACAAAACCGAAAAGCCGTTGCTGGTTCGGTCGTTAAAAATTAAGAAGGAAAAAGTGACGAATTCAGTCTATGATTGCCAATCATTGATTGGAATTTAGAAGTAAATGAAAGTGTGATAATGATAGTAAAATGACGAATGAAAATTTTTATGACCTGAATCAGTTTTGCTATGATGTAATGAAAGAAAACCGCTGCATACGTACTTTCCGGTCAGACTATCAATCGCCCTATAAACAGCGTACGTTTTAACAGTACACCCCACTCCCCATTAAACGTGTAAGTACTTCACGGATATTATGACCAAAAATGGCGTGCTTGAAACACAACCCACTCTTAAATGCAGCTGCACACAGCAGGTCTACTCCACGTGTAGAAATGTATCTAACTGTTAGTCACCATTAACTTCCATAAACTTTGCCTTTCATTTTTGTGACTCGACCTTCCTCAATAAAAGACCGCATGCTTGCGTCTTTTTTGTTGGGGCATGGGGCACCCGAACCACCGCTTTCCGGTTTCCATTTTTTAAAACCAGCAAACACCATACCAGAAGCTGTGACGAAGCCCCATAATTAACCCTAGTATCTACGCAACCTAGCATGACCGCACGTATACTTAGTACAAAACGTTTTACGAAACATATTCGACATATGATGAGATTTTGAAGAATCTGCACGAATTACAGTTAAAGAAAGCGCACAAAGCCCTAAACTGGCGTATTTACTCATAAAACTCTAAAACTTTCCCAAAAGAACGAAAACTACATTGGAGTGAGTCAAAAAGTCAGTAACTTGGAACGCTGTAACCCGGGATTTTCATAAATTTTCATTCAATGTATCTAACGCCTATCTATGACTAAAGTTGGCTCGACACCACAACTAGACCTCGAAAATTGTACTAACTTGAGCATACCTACTCAACCGATTTTCCCATATTCAAACAAAAGTTTCCTTCTATGGTGGGCGACGTCAGTTTGATTGAACAGAAACGGAATATGTAACACGAACAAAAACACAAATGATTTTTCCTTGGCACAGAAGACTTGCGCTGAAGAAAAATGGTTTGTGTTTCTGTTTGTCTTGGATATTTCGTTTCTGTTCAAACAAACTGACGTCTCCTTTCAGGGCAAAAACCATTCTGAAATGAATTGAGTTTTGTGATACACACAGACGGACGGACGGAATTTCGTTGTATTGTTGATTCGGCATCTATAAGCACTCCGAATGGGTTGCCCTTACAGCTTGGCTCGGATTTCGATATGAATTCTAATACTTTGTACGGCGCTAAAATCATGGAAATCGGATTGTGATATTTGCTCGGCTTGTATAAAAATAGAGAAGAGGAAAAAACGAAATCGAGATGAACAGAATCACTTACATCCGGACAACTTTCACCACACCATTCAGATTGCCAATTTTCTTTCTTCAAGGCTTTTTGGCGGCTGCTTTCTGGCGGCTGCTTTTTGGCGGCTGCTTTTTGGCGGCTGCTTTTTGGCGGCTGCTTTTTGGCGGCTGCTTTCGCGAGTTATCGATTTTAGGCCGCTTTACAGACTTTTCGACGGTACCGGCTGGTGCCAACTTGCGTTTTCCTTGAGTGGTACGAGTGGTAAAAGATTCATCGGAGTTCTTTCCAATTTCCTTTTGTAGTTGTGGCTGTTCCAACTTTCGTTTTCCTTGCGTTTTTTCTTTCGGCATGAAAAGTTCATCTGTATCGTCGACAATATCACCATCGCTATGACCTTGCGCAAGTTCTAAAAGTTGGCTCATTTGCACCACTTCTTGATGCAGCGCATTGTGTCGGTAAATATCTCGATGGATTTTGTCGCTGTGTCCCATGAAATTCGCAATATTCGTTATATCATTATCACTGAGATTCAATGTTGCACATGTGCTGGCAAAGTGCTTTCTCAGTTTAGTTCCTCGCAAACTTGATGGATCCTCGGCACCACACGCCTGCGAATACGTTCGGAAGAGTGCACACGCGTCGATTGTCGTTATGTTCCCAGATTTTGAGGGCAGACCGAAAAGATAAATGTTGTTGTCGGGAACACCGGCCTTCTTTCTATGACGAAGTAGAAGGGCCAAACTATCGTCATAATGATGTTTCAGTAAGACGGGCACCGTTCTATGTAACTTCCCACGAACCTTCATTCTGCTTTTGATTTTGTCTTTTGTCTGGTCGGGTATAGCCTTTTTATGCCCTGCAATGATTTCGCGTCGCTCAAATTCTGTGGTGAGGATGTTTTGAGTGTCTCCAACTCTCTTCCGATTGAACACTAGCACCGACATCAATGTAAGCTTAGCCAAATGCAACCAATTACGGACCGAGAATTTTTTGCTCAATTTTGCGTAGAATATTTCCCGTTCAGCATCCAGATATGCCGCCAGTTTACCTACATCCTCTGTGCTGGGTAAAATTTCGATTTTTTCTCGTCGCATGATCGTCTGCGTCACTGAAACGGCCTTGTTAATTTTGAGTTTAGCATCCTCTTCGAATACAGTTAGGAACCTGTTCACTGCCTTATGCTTTTCATCGTCGTTCCGTCTCATGTATTCAGTCGATAGAGCTTTTCCTATTGCGTTGACGAGCGTAACTAAAGCTGATGCAGTTGCAGGGCTTTTGAACATTTTGGTTTTGGTATCGAATCCTGCGATGTTGCGTATCGCTCCGACGACAGTGATGCAGTTGGATACGTTGTACAGCGACGCGAAGTCAGTGATCTCTGGACAAATCGACTTTGAGGCAATCAGCAATTTCCCAGCACTGCGTAGCTTGGTTCGAATTACTCTGAATTGATAATCTCGCCATAGATTAATACAGAGATTATTTCCATACGAGATTACAATCCAGTCGAATCGAATCACCAAAATCTCTGCATCGTCTCCAAATCGTGAAAATATGCTGTGAAGATCTTGCGACGCCTCAACATGCAGTCTGCCTTCTTTTAATCGACTGAATTCTTTGACGACACGCTCACCAGGAAGAGGATTTCCCGTACAATGGTTCCAATGACGTCTCAAGCCGGTTGATCGTAAATATTCACCGCAGGATTCACATTCTACAAATTGTGTTGCGTCCCTGCCATATTTTTTATTTGGACGACGGCAGACCGACAATTCACCTCCATTTAATTTCGCATCTGCATTCCATGACGATCGACCCTTCGCTCTTAGTTTCCCAATAAGTGCTTTTCGCAGATCGGAATCTGTAAAAAGGAAAGTAAGTATTGGTTAAGTGGTCCTTAAAGAAGGTAGTTCATCTTTCATGAAAACTAGGGCATGTCAAAGTATTCAGAAGAGTTTGTTTGGAAATGTTATAAAAAGAACCAAGTTTTTAGAGATTGGAATGAGGGCTTAGTCTGACCACCTTTTCTTGTTTTGCTTTAGATCAGCTGCTACTCACATCATAGTATTGACATTAGGGGCCATACATTCAAAATTCCTGAGTGAGCGTAAGCAATTCACGAATGGCCCTAATGTGTACAACTCATACCTTGGTAACTCCACGGGGTTACATGAATTACGAAGGATATTAGTTTTTCGCTTACACGTATATTTGTCTCACCGTAAGTAATGTTACAGTCGCGATTTCCGAAGAATTATTCAACTATGACGGCAATACAATTTGATTTGTATCGATTTGTATTTCATTTTTGTTAGATGAAAAATTGAACTAAAACGAGATACTTATCATTAGCATACTTCAGTTTCTATAGAGTTATGAAATGTAGTGAGAAGTCGTTCATAAACGACGTCCTCTACTAAGGGAAGGGTGTGTGTCAACAGGGGAAAGGACTCAAAAAGTTTAAAAAAAACTTAAAGTACGTCATTTGTGAATAGTTCCTAAAGACCACCAAGTATTCAAAGAAGTAACTTCGTTTGCATCTCCAATGTGCATCTATAGTACTTCTTCGGTTATTAATTTCAAGTAATGAAATTGAAAGTAATTTTATTGAGTTGACTGGTTTCGTAAAACAAACATCAATAAAAGCATAGTCATGTTAACGGATCGATTTTTTGAAATTGGCGTTGTGTCTAAAACTCACATTGAACCTTAGTATTTTCAGAAGATTTTTAGATAGCGAGCCAGAGAATACAATTTTTAAGTTTAAATAAATCGGGTGGATGCGAAGTTAAAAGTGAAAAAAGTGAAAAAAAACGTCGGAATCTCTATATCTTTAAACTTCCAATCCAGACGATTTGTTAATTTGAAGAAAATATTTATTATCTGGTCCATCAAGTCTTCTCAAGAGACTAGGGATCACGCCGAAAAAAGTTGTGAATGAGATAAGAGCTGAAATACTCCGATGGGAATCAGAGTAGAAAAGATTTATTTCGATTTGAGCCGAAGATTCTTTGATTGATTGCAAAAAATTTTTGATAAAGGAATATTACCGATGGGTAGAGCCAAAAACTCTTTCACCTCCTCTTTGTCTTTGTGTACCATTCCCAAATGTCTGCCCAGCTTAGAACACTGCTTCAAGCAGTAACAACAACAATTTTTTTTCGTGTATCGACCCATATTCGATGTTGAAACGTGCATTTTAGTTTTGTCACAACCTTGACCATGTTTCACCTTCATGCGGTAAGGTTCATCACACACATTTGCTGATTTTGGTTGTGTTACGATCTCAACATCTGAAGAATGAATGAAGAAAATGTATTGAAGTTAACAACTCATTCGCTGAATTCTTTAATTACAAACACATACCGGCTGTAAGCGTTTCGGTGCTGCTTTCATCAACTTCGATGTTTGAACAATGCTGCTCGTTCCACTCGGCAGTACCAGTTTCCTTCGGTTCGCACAATTCCAAAATGGAGTCCACTACATCGCTCAATTCGGGACTCTCGATTTCTTTGTACGAATCCGCAAATACATTGTGATCGATCAATTCTAGATTGTCCATTGTGTTCGCTCTGCATGAATCCGGAACGTAATTCGATTCGGCCCCGGTATGCCAACCCTAGGAAAATTTGTCAATTTCATCATTTATTCACGTTTTGATTTCTACAAAAAAGTTGCATTTTTTTACTGTCGTAATTCACATGTAATGGTTATACCTCAGCAGACAAAAATCAAAGTTTGAAAATATGAGATTTCGCGTTTCTCAAATTATCCAATTGCAAATGGACAAAAACAAAAAATTCTGTAGTTGGATATTTTGTGGCTTTATCATTATTGGTGTAACAATAAAGCCACGAAACTTCCAACCACAAAATCGTTTTTTTTTGTCCATTTGAATTTGGATAAATTGGTAAACACTAAATTCCCAATTTTTCAACCACGATCAAGGGTTATAACCATTTTTGTTTATCTACAAAGTTTAAAATTGCTAGCAACGTCTGGGGATCCTAATTGAATTACGGTAGTAAAATAAGTTTGCTTATATCCTGTAATCGACCGGGTGAAAATGAAAGTCTCAAAGGTTAAAAAAGAGACATCTCATGGTCTCAATTCTATTGTCTTTTGAGACGTGAGACGTCTCTTTTTTGAATTTTGAGACTTTTATTTTCACTCGGGCGAACCTATTTTTGGGAAATTTTGAAATGGAAATGTTGATAATTTCCATGAAAAATCGTATGGCCTTAACACACTTACGTCAGATTCATAAAGATAGTAGAAGTAGTTCGTTAGCTCGGTTTTAGAATCCTCCTGCAATAAAAAGGTAAATTGCAACATTTACAGAAGTGGAACGAATAGATCAGTCTTAGATGTCGTTAGTTTCTTTCGAATTATAATTCCATTCACCTTAATGTCCAGGCCTTCATAGAAAAGGCGCTTACAACTGAAAACTTATACTACTAATACAGAATAACAGAAGAATAAGTCATTTTATGCTGCTGAAGGTAAATTTACTCAAAATTTAGAGTTGTGGGATTTGGAGCTATTTCTTTATTGTTTTGTACGGTGTTTGAGTACGACAATCTGAAGTTAATTTGTTTTTCAAATATTACCAGAACTTTTGAAACAAAGAAGTTAGACACCTTTCTTCATAGTTATATACAGCCGAAATCTTTGAAAAGAATCAGAAAAATACGTTAGGCTTCTGGAAGTTGAAAATACAGATCGTACAAACACACGAAAACACTTCGAATCAGGGTTGGGTCGCGCTATTAGCGCAAAAATTTGCTTTTCGGCAATATCCCGACCATTTCTGGTCCAAATCACACAAATCGTATCGTCCACGAACTCAGCAAACTCGGAAGATTTTTCAGGAAAACATCTCACCTAGGAGATACAAGCCGACACAAAGTGTCTCTGTTAGGAATTGAATTCACGTTCTCTAATTTTGTATGTTCCAGCGAGAGCACCATAAGCATAAAACTTTTTCTGTTGCTGTACAATCAATACGATATAACCGGAACATATCACGTAATAATACGTAGAATCAGATTAACTTGAAAGGTTCGGATTTTAATGAACTATGACGTCGTTACATGGAATGTGCCCCAACATCAACTTTCTCATCATTCAATACAAATATGTAGCTGGTATAGATCAAATAGAATCAAACTTGATTCTTATATTTCCATCGATGCAGAATAGCACGTGAAATGTCAGTGAGTGAATGAATGTCATGGCAGTAGTTATTTGGTTATCGAGTGGCGAAATTGAGAAATTCCAACAAATTTCTTGTATCATTTAGAAGGCAACACCAGGGAATGAATATTAGAGGGTATCGCTGATTCATACAAATGGAACAGCATTAGAGCACTGCGCTATTTCTGAATAAGTAGGCTGGCTGAATCACATGAGATGTTCAAATGTGAATTTTTACACTGAGCCACTGCGTTGTTAATCCAGTCTTCGGTGTTAATTTCAAACCGTCGTTTCAGAGAAAGTAATCCCTGTAAGATTTCACTGCGTTCTTAAATCCCTGGCTGGCCCTATCAAATCGTGAGTAATCCCACACGGAACTAAAGGTTTAGTCCGGAATTATGTTGTCTTCAAAAAGGCTAGTTACTCCAACCGATCCAATTTTCGAGAAGGTTCAGAGGTCAGAAATTCAGGTATCTGTTCCAAACGGATGATTTTAGGCAACAGTACGAACAAGGTCATAGGTGTATTCAACTTCTCAAGCTAGTGGATGAAATCGCAAATAAAAAGTTGAAATATGATTCAAATTCTAGCCAACTTTCACAGCCATGTTCCGCCGCCGATTTTAACATCGGCTGAAGTGGCTGAGAGGGGTGTCAGCTGAAGCTTCGGCTGACATGCTTTTTTGGCGGCGGCTTCGGCGTAACAGCATAAAATTTATATCTAAAATGACCGGTGCCGCCACCATTTCTCTTATGAAAAATAACGTCACTGTGAAAAAGTTCATAGCTGCTTGATGTTGCCGTTTCACTTCAAACAAAAATTGCAGCGCCACCGGTCATTTTAGATACAAATTCTCTGCTAATTTTCATCCGGAAAATTTTCATTCGGCGATACCCTCTAATAAACATTCTCTGGGCAACACCACTTTCATCATTGTTCTAACAGCAGGACATATAGATTTTGCACTGAACTTTACTTATCGCATCTCCATAAATTTTAAGAATGAGTCCATTCAAGGCTACAACTAGGCGAAACCATCATGTCCTACGTGTTGCCTGACTTGTTCACTTTCATTGGGAACGTTTTTCACGAAACGAACACATGATTTTACAAGACTGAAATGATAGTTGCTGTGGGGAATAATATTGTTCAGTTCGTGTTAGAAAGAAAACTGAGAAAATAAATTGGCATCGTTTGAAAGTACACAACAATTTGCCATTTCCTCAACGCTTTTGAGGGGAGAAAAAAAGGCCATTTACACCGCACGAATGAAAAATGTATTGAGTACGAACCGTAGTGACTTCAATTCTCAGAAATATTTTCAGTCTGTCAGTAGCTCTGATTTGCTTTGCTCACGGATTAACAAATAAATAGACAATGTGTTCCAGCAGTGAAAATTTAAATCAGCCCAAAATGTAAACGGTATTTACTAAAGTGAAAGTATTATTTCATAACTTTGCTGGAATTGAGTCACAAATAATTGAAAAATGTGCTATCGACTTGAAAGACAATAGACAAGACCGTGATTCCCTTTTTAAGTTTATGGACAATCATAATTGTTTGAATATCTAGTTTTTCGGTATATCTGGACTGACCAGACGATTATTTCATTTCGTGACAATTGTATCTAATTTCGTTCTTTGGTTAAGAAATGTGACAACAAAACTCAGTACACAAACTATTCTATGTGGACATTTTAAAGGTTATATTGTTGTATTGTCCTGCACTGCAGGCCTTATTATGACTCAACGGTACATGGTAATTGTAAATTATTCTGGAACTTTTATAGTGTTTTACTTCGTGGTGTTACTTTTATAGCGAAGATGAGCTGAATTAAGATTCAAAAATTAATATTGGAAATCGGGCTCACGGCGTCAATCGCCATAGGAAATTCAACCTTTCTTGCGAGCAGCAGGAATTCTTTTGTTTGGAAAATGTAAGATTTTTATGCGAATTACGGTAGTATCATCGTAAGCAATTTGATTCAAATCACAATGTGTATTACCGTAACTATAGACCGCGGAGAGAACACTTCGAAATAGGAAAAATTTTCGACACGAAGTCTATTTGGTGCAATCGGTTACCGATTATCGGTAAAGTGTTTTAACAATATATTCATAATTACAAAATGCAATCGTTCACAGTTTGAGTTTTGACATCAAAATCTTAAGGGCTGTCGTCAGTAAATGTCGTCAGTTTTTCGAGATGTTTAGACCTCACCCCCTCCTGCGTTTACCATTTTCAATACCTTTGATACGACGTGTCCACTGACTCCCACCCCTCTTCACGGTGGACGTCATTTATGAATATTTCTTTAAATACTAACTTTGTTCAGAATCTGTTCCAACCGCTCTTCAATGAAACTGGAATGGTCAGGCAATTGTACATCAATCACACAATTCATGGCTGGAAATTCCTGTGAAGTTAAAAAAAATCTATGAGGAAGATGATACTATGAGGCAGCTGATATTTCATCAAATCTTAAGGAGTTCCATCAAAGAGAATTACACCGAAAAAAATTGAAATTTGTGATGTGGCTGCAAACAAGCATACGCTCAAGCATATTTTACTTGCATCCATATTCTGCAATGAACCTGTATAGTTGTGATATTTGCTACCTAATTTAACTAGAAGGATAATATGCTATAGCATAACCCCCTAATCGGAACAGAGCTTTGTCTGGTAGTATAATACGCTTGCGAATAACATATAAAATGTTTGCATAAATCACAATTACTTAGGCTCATAGCTGCACATAGTAAAATATGCTTGAGTGTAGGACAACTTATGACATGTGCAGCCAAAAACTATACTATTTACAGCCACATCACCATATTTTGGATGTAGAATATTTAGACCTTGTATTTCACGGTACGTGTAGCCTTCAATTCCAAACTTATTCTAATTGCCTAGCATTGATCATGTAATTGAACAACGATTGTTCGATTCACAGACTGACGGTCATTTCTTTATTGGTGATTTGTCATATGTTAACATCCACAGCCACCTGCTTCTAGTTCTGAATGTTACAAACAGCTATATATGTGTAAGTCCAGCGGTACATGGCGCTTACATGAACACAATTGTAGAACAAGCTGTAGCTACTTACTATAGTTTCGCTTGCACCAGATATCATGTAACACAAATAACGCAAGACTCGCTCATACGTTGTATCTACAGTTATTCTGTTACTGAACTTAATTTTTTTTCAAATCCCGATTAAATGCGTTAACAATACGTTTAACAGTACCTACTGTCGGTCCAGATAAACAAAGGAAATGAATCTAAATTTGATGATGATTCGTGTTTTGAAGAATTCATAGTCAGACACATTTTATTGTTAGTCGTTAGCTTTGTAATTTGAAATGCAATCTGTACCTGTTGCGCTGAATACAATAGTCCTCTACCCTAACCAATGAATAATAGTAACGCTTGTGCATTCCATTTCACAACATGCTTTTGAATTTAGTTTATGTTCAATCTGTTTACTAATTTGTCAGACTATTTCAATGAAAAAAATTTGTTCCGGAAAGATCTGAGTGATATGAGCTACGTTGATCAGTCAATTACCAAAACAACTTTTACTTACTCCTGAATAGGTGTTCCTGAATCCAAAATCCAGATCGCTGGCGCTGTCATAACATATATTATCCAAGGAGTTTGTGTTCGAATAAGAATTATTTATCGAGCTTTGTACATCACTATGTACGCCTTCTAAACCCAAACATTTATTATTAACGTCGGTAGATCCGACATTGCTGCCGTTGCCTGTATTACTCATGTTGACCACAACCATGTCTTTGCACATATTATTCTCATCAATCGAAGTATTTGGAGCAGCCTGACAAAAAAGGTAAAAAATAACATGTCACTCAAATCTTCTTCCGGCTCAAAATTTCACTTTGAAAATGTTTTAATTGTCCTGGCCGAATACTGACCAGATGCAAAATCAATGTTGACACTTGAACAATTTACTTACATTCACAGCACTGATATGAGAATCCCATTCTGTTAGCTCGTTATAAACATAACTTCCACTGTTTGCAATTGACACACCCGGCGGCTGGTTTATTGAATTGTGTAGCCCCTACGCAATTAGGAAAAACTCATGAAATAACTGAGACGCATATACATGCACACATTAATACTCACATTTATGCGACCGGCCACATTAGAAAACTTGGAAAATAATTCCATCAATTTGTCTAATTGGCTCTGATTTTCAGAGCGAAAATCTGTTGGGGCCATCTTTTTTTTAAAATAACTAAATTCAAGTGTGGTCAATACAAGCTTGAATTTCAAACGCTACTATGTTTTAGTTAAATGTCTCGCGGGAAATACGTTCACTTAATTCGAAAAGGGTTCTTCTTCATATGTTTTGAATTTGAGAATAATTTTATGAAACTTTGATGTAAATGTTTGACTACATGCAAATAATGTATAGCATTGTCACAATAATATTTTTGATGAATCATTCAGCTGTGATGATATTGAGGTTGGGTGTGACTTAGCGGAAATGTTTGAAATTGTTTGAAAAATGAGGTATTTTAGGTTTCATTCCAATTGGACAGCTGGAAAATATGGTCACCTTTGATGTTTAAATATTAGGCAGCTAAACAAATTTCGTCACTTTCAGGGCTGTGCAGTTTTTTTTTGTGAATATCACTTCTGATATGATATTATCTTCGTGTAGAGTGTAAAGAGTAAAGTGTCACTTATTAACTTTGGACCAGAGAAATGCTGACACATACAGCCCAGGTGTCACTTTAAATATTTGATTTACCTCGCCCCAGGCGTATCAACTTAACATTTCTATGGTTTGGACAGTAGATTGTAATTTTGGGATTTTTGACATATTGACAGCCATTTTTAGTTTTGACATTTCTGCAAAACTTTAGGTTATGTGGCATATAGGAGTTTATTTATTTATTTTTTTATAGTTACAATGGACAAGCCTAGGCCCAATTATACTTTGAACTCAATCGTTTGAACAACCAGATCATAAATCAAATCTGGTATATACGGTTCGGGCAGTAGATTAATTTATCAGTACAAAACTGTG
>JANTFA010139565.1:0-12424 GCA_026413405.1 Phytosciara flavipes
ATTCCTACTTTCGGGTGAATATAAGATTTGTTATGTTGAATCTACGTCGTTTGATGTTATAATGTTGCTGGCACTGCATTGCGTAGTATTAAGTTTTCGTATGTGTTGCAACCGAACAAAGTCTATTTCACTTGTGTCCAACCTAACAAAAATTATATTCACCCGAAAGTAGGAATCCGCGAGTCTATGTGGGTTTGCGCTACCTTCAGTGTTTATATACTTTGGTCAGAAATGCTACCTGTTATCACTTCTCTGCATATTGTAAGTATGTGTAGGGTGCGCGATTCCCAAAATTTGAATTTTAGAATGAGATTTTACATTCAAACAATAATATTTCTGTTTCCGTTGTTCGTGAATTGTTAGTTCCAGATTTTGTACATATTAGATAATATGAAATGAATAGTCGTTTACACTGTAAACTTCACAGAGGGTTGCAAAGTAGAACAACAATCCATCGCTAACATATCACGCACACAACTCACAAAATTGGAACGATTGTCGTGTGATGTTTTGCAAATTGTGTGATATGAAACTCGACACGACCCACGTTTTATACAAACAGAATAAGTTGGAATTTAGCGCCTAAATTAGGAGTTTTAGGATGTTTTAGGAGGAATCGGTTCATTTTAGGAATTTTAAGAGGAGTGGGGACTCTGATAGTATGACGATGTTAATAGAAGTTTTAATACTTTCAATGGAAAGAAAGCATCGACAATCTATTCCGAAGCCAAACAATGAAATTTCATTTTCTTCTAATTCTCTAATGCGACATGTCTTATTTCAGCATTCAGAGAAATGAAATCCAGGTATCATTTATCTGTTCAGCTTTTCATAATGACATATTGACGTCCTAGATAGAGGACGTTAGATGAAGGATTGAAGCAGGGCGACGCACTGTCTTGCTTACACTTCAATCTGACTTCGGAAATTCCAATGAGGCATGCTGGTATCCAAACCAACTAAACACTATCGACTGGAACGGTTCAAGCACTGGGCTTTGCAGATGACAGGCCCGTAGCTAGGGGGTGCGCAGGAGGGGCTCCGCCCCCCTGAACAGTTTTGCGCCCTCCCTGGCAATCACAAATACTAAATTATTGATTCTTTAAAATAAAATCTTCAATTCCACGATCAAGAAAACTAAAATCTTGGTTAATCCTATTTTTATATTTTTCGCTGCGCGGCTACTTTATCTACCCACAATCACAATAGTTTTCAATCTATCTCATGATGAGCTCCTTTCAAAGATTTTCGTAGGATACGAAATAAGGATCGTCCTAATCTCCTGTTATACTTTCCTATGCACCGTACTTCTTGGTGAGCTCTTCTTCGTGGTAATATTAACAAATCGGAAAATTGACGTGAGAGAAGAAATAAATGACAATATAGACTAGGCAGAAGCGAAATAATTTGACTTAAAACTCTAGAATTAAACTGAGAATTAGAAGAGTGACCTGAGAGATATGATTAGTAGCGCTAAATATAGTTAATCTTCGATATTCCGAAATGTTGGCTTTTCAAATATGTTCTTTAATTTGACAATCCTAGTTGAATTATATCTGAGCGTCATTACATTGACAAACTAATTCTGTTGGAGTATATCTCTCTCAAAGATCTCAGCTTGTGCTACTGTTTCGACTCGTAAGAGTGACCGCTATGAAAGAGACGGATGGCTACTTCAGCCAGCCTACAATGTTTGAGTTTAACGGTCAAGAAACACCAGTCAATTTTCATATCAAACTATAAGTGTGAGATGAAATTCCAAACCAAAAATATTTTGGGGGGCGCCCGCCCTCCCTGAAGTTTAGGTCTGGCTACGGCTCTGGCAGATGACTTGGATATCGTCAGCCGTATACATGATGCAACACTTACACAAATCTGAGAATCTAAGCGGTGAGAATGGGTTTGAAGATCAACGAAGCAGAAACCAAGTACATGAAGACCGAGCCAAATTCGGTAGCCGCTCAACAAGGAGACGGGATGAGCTTTGGAGAGTACAGCCTGGACGTAGTTGATGAATTGATCTAACTTAAAGCGTTGATTCGTTCGGATGGTGATAATACAGCAGAAATTCAACGACAACAAGCAAATGCTTTCAAGGCCTAATCAAACACTTTAGTGCCAAGTTTACAACATGTTCATTCGTCCAGTTCTGATCTGTGGATCAGTGGGAATAAGGAGTTGACAAAGTGTAGCGAATGACTGGCTACGTTGGAACCAGATGTTCGATCCGGTCAAGACTGAAATTGAACTTACTCTGCAGCCGCAATTCGGACATAGTTTGTTCGATCAAACGAATTGATTTCATTCCACAGGGTAACACAAATCACAATTCAAAAAAGACCCAACGACTTTTCTTTTTAATAAATAAAGAAGTTTGGTAAATTTATTGTTCGTGCTATGTTTGTATTGTATAAAATAAATTGGTAAAAAAGAAACTCTTTGTTCTATGTACACATTCGATTCGTTTCCATTTACGTTATTAGTAAATTTTGTCATAAGCTTAGAAAAAACATCCACGATCAGTACAATTAATAGATAAAAGCGCAGTGGAGCACATTGCTTTGCAACAAAAATAAAAATTCGATTTGAGTACTAAGTACTTCGGTAGTGTTTTCCTGTAGTTGGTTCCGCATCTCGGACCATAATTTTATTGTAACAATTTTCAGGTCGTGAGAAACAATTGACCAGCAACGTTTTCATTTCATTTGAATTTCTCTCACCTCATTGATTAGTCATGTTCGGTTAATTGTTACTTTTACAGAAACGGAGTCGCGATTATATTCATCAAATCTGTGACTTCGTTTGTTCGAAGAATTCCGTTTTGTTTGATTTGATGAATTCTAGTACTTCGTATGTGTTTGTTAAGGGAATGCTATGTTGAGTCAATCTGATCGATTTGTTAGAAAAACCCGAACCTGTTTTGACCTGAAATCTTTGTAATTTATAGTCAAAGCTGACACTGAGACTTGGTCCGATTACATGAAACACTGAATGAAAATTTCAAGTTTTTAACCTTCGAGAAAATCAGATTCCAGTCAGACCTAATTTGACCGCGGTCATGGTCAACCTGTTCCGAGCTCATAGAGATACGCCAAACTCTAAGATGAAATGGCTCAGATGTATCGAAACGTTTGCAGAAAATCATTTGAAATGCAAGACTGCAAAACGTTTCGATTCAACTTACAAACATCCGAGCTGGCAATTTTGTTCAATCATTGAACGAAGCATTGAGCTTTAATACTCCCTTCGATCCAAAATTATAATTTGAAAACACAAACCGAAGTGAAAATCTTCGGTAACTAGAAAAGATTTACTTTGCAAACTATAAGTGGTCGGACAACGTATTCAATGAACAGTGGTATTGAGTACGTTCGAAGGAACTGTTTGCTCAACCTTCCAGAAACGGCAGACTTGTCGCGATTATAGTTTGTTCGAAGTATTCCGTCGTGCTCGATTCGAGGTCTTTTACTTCACTTGTTAATAAAGGAAGGAATGCTTTTCCGATTCATTCGCTTATTGCGGTAATCGTTGTCAAGAACAGATGACTGCCCCGTTTCTGGAAGGTCGAAATAGTCAACACTTGGTCAAATATCAGGGATTTTGGCATATTTTTGAATTCGTCAGAATTACTTGCACAGTCTGCGCCATAACCATCTCAATATGAGAGATTAGGAAAGAAATCTGATCCAATCAAGCGAATATTTAATCGACGACATGCCCATTCAATCGTTAACTGGCTAACATATACCCAGCTCGTAGCTAGGGTCGCGCCATCTTTCGTGGAAATCTCAGTACTGTCAGTCATGAGTCACGAAACGATCGAATGAGCCGTTCGGCCATTTCTTTCTTTCTCTCTTCCAAATCAAAGTCTTGTCTGTCGTGCTTAATATTCGTCTTGAACGTTTGGTTTTTGGCTCAAATTTACTTAATTTCATCAATCAGTGCAGCACCCCGCTACCGGTTTCTATCACAGTGAATTCGGTTTTTACCGAAGATTTTAGATGGTGCTAATAATAACTTCGGTGTCTGGTGATGTCTTTCTAGCTATCTGTAGAAATATGTCTTCGAGTGATGTCTCCAGCACGGATATATCGTAGACAATCGTTTTGAATTTTAGTAGAAATTGCTGCAGTTTATTGAACACTTGCGACCATTTGTACGTGGTATTGTTGACAATGTAACTGAGCTTTCCCTGAAAAGACAGAAAATCGAAATTCAGAAATCGTCGACTCAGACACGTCCCATTGAATTCCAGTGAGCCTCTAAACTCAATCAACGGAAAAATGTCAATTTTATCTCGTAGACCTACCGCATACTCCTCCCTCAAAATGCAGTCAAACGAACCGGTCAGATAAGATTTCACTTTCGACACATCCAACGGTTCGCTATCAGGACTGATCATCACAATCAGTAGAAATCCTTTTCCGTAACGATTTTTCAAATGCTGAACCGGACCGATGCATTCCAGTTGACCGCGTGACATAATGGCCAGCCGATTGCAAAGGTACTCGCATTCGTCCATGCTGTGCGATGTCAAAATGATATTTTTGTTGTGCTTCTGAAAGTCCTGTATGCACGACCACATGAAGCGCCGAGACGTCGGATCGACACCGGTCGTTGGTTCATCCAAAAAGACGACTTGCGGATGGGTTATCTGTTAACGGAATTGGGGAGTAGAGAATATTTTTTGACGTCAAGTTCGAGCACATACCATTGCCAATGCAGTGTTGAGTTTACGCTTCGTACCGCCGGAATATTCACTGACTCGAACATCGGCATATTTCGTTAAATCGGTTTTTTCCATAATCAGTTTGACTTCCTTGTCAATTCTGTCGCCATCGAGGCCACGCAGTAACGCCATAAACTTAAGACTTTCATATGCTGTCATGAATTCGTCCAGGGCGTCCACTTGCGGACAGTATCCAAACACATTGTCGACCTGAATATGTGCTGACGTTAGTGAAAGTTCGAAAGAAGAAAATTTTCTGATCGCGGTCATCAACCACCCACCTGATTGTTGGTCTTATTACAACCGATGCCATTGAAATATATCTCCCCATTGCTCATCGTAATGTCTCTGGTCATCATTTTAAAAGTTGTCGTTTTACCTGCACCGTTCATGCCCAACAAACCGAAGCATTCCCCCTTCTTCACCGTAAAATTGATTCCATTGACTGCACTGACATTTCCGTAGCATTTCTGTAAATTTGACACGACGATCGGATAGTCTTCGATTTGATTCTCTTTCACAACCAGTTCGGTCAGTTTGTGTTCTTCTTTCACATCGTCGTCGGTCAATTCGGAAACGGATTTGCTGTCTTTGCGGCACTGGGCGCATTTCAAGAAGTTCAATATTCGTTCCTTGATGTAGATGTTTTCCAATACCAACAGGAGGAACAACTGAAAGAGAAACGGTGTGACGGTTAGGGGGGATTTCATTCATCATCTGAACCGAGAGGTTTTCAGAAGAAATTTTTGTTTTGTTTTGTTCGCTTGTTTTGTTTGACTTCATACAGAGACCACTTTGAAAACCTATGCCGAGCATCCGAATGTTCACATTAGCCAGCTCGAAAAGCATTTTTGTTCTACCACTTTTGTATTTGAGCTATAGAAAGGCCGTAGCGATGGTATACTAGAGCTCAATGAAGAATGTAATTGTAGAATTTGATTTGGCTGAAAGATCTGACGAATCAAACTTTCGAGTTTTCCACTTGTAAGGCACGCCAGTGTCAGACATTCCAAGAAAAATTTTGTTTTGTAATTGCATTCTTCATTGAGCTTTAGTACCTTCACTGATGTTCGACGACTCAGATGTACACTAGGGCTACCATCGCTAGCGTCTTCCTTTAGCTCAAACACAAAATTCGTAGAACAAAAATTCTTTCGGCGTAGGTTTCAAACCGGTCAAAGTTGTGCACAGGCTCTCGGTCTATCAGTGGAACGTGCTCAGAAATTGTGGGTGCACTATATGAACGTTACTCCCGCTACACACTCATGCTATCTGGGCCATTGTTTTTATTTGTTCTCAGTCTGGCTTTGTTTACAAAATGTGTCTGCTGTACGGATACGATGAAACATTCCAGCAAAAAAAAATCAATTCAACAACGTTAATCATATCGTAAGCACACACAACACTCCGTCGACATGGAAAATCATTTTCGTAAAAATATCATCTGTTTAATAGTGGCACTGGTATGCACTTTGAATTGTACGTGTTACAAACGACTGTAATGAGCAACGACAATTTCAGGCAAACAGCAAAGCAATAGGTCAAAATGTGGCAAGTGGATCATCGAAAATCGGCAATGATCAAACTTCGACAGATTCAAAACCATCGAAAGTTCTTCACAAGATCAAAAAATCCGTTGGTCGAATGTGCAATCGAGTACCCAGTTCACAAACTGACACAGCCAAATCGGTAGGATTTCAAATGAACAAATCCGAATTTGTTGGGGGGTCAACAACATAACTCAAATGCATCAGGAGTGCGGCAAGGGATGTAAGGGATAGCATTATAGTACCGCAGAGAATGAAGAGGGCGGAATTGGTAAGAGATGAATGTTTCTTTTCGAATCAATAAAGAAATTTGACGTGCGTCAAAGCAAACACAAGTCCCGGATTTCACTAACCTCGTCGCTTCCGGTTAAATATTGTTCGAATCGACTCACTTCATGTAAACATAGAGGTCGTACACAAATGACGTCATGCTTTTTCAGTGTTGTCATCAGGTTAACTTCTTCAATAACTCGACAAGCATGCACTCTCTTAACTCAATAGAGTGCCCTACCCTCCATTCTGAGAGTGCATATGGGACACAATATTGACTCGAACAAGTGAAACTTTTCGAGTATTTCGGATTTCAATCTGATGACAGCATGTCACGACGTCATTTGTCAACAGTCCCATACAAAACCCCCGTTGTAACGTCAAACACTTACCATGCCACAAACAGCAATCACGGTAAAGTAAATGTAAACTTTCTTCAAATCCAATGGACTGCTAGCATCGAAATAGGACGACGCTTCCGACAGATATTCCACTCTGGAGTAGTGTTCTGAAAATGAAATCACGAAGTTAGCATTTGATGCGACACCAAACCGCATCTCATCAACACCAACCGAAATGTGAACTCTGTTTCGCAATCTGAGCTTTTGTGTAGACGATGAACATGGCATTCATGGCATGTCTCAACGTGAAATCCGGAAACAGTAGCAAAAGATTGATGTACGAGTCGTATTTGATCATATTGTCCTCACTGCTCGACATGAATGACGAACAGATGCCTGTGGAAAAGAGGATGACACGATTAGAGTCTCGAAACGATCCGCGGTTGTTCCTCCACTTACTGAAAATTAGGAAGAAGTAGCACAGGAAAGAAAACAGACTCGACATTGAACCAAACGATTGTCCGATGATGTAGAGCAGCGGCATGTAAGCAAGGCCATAAAACAGCAGCAACGTTGCGAGTGTAACTGAAACAATAACGACAGTTGAAGATCTCTCCATCGAAATCATCTCCAAAATCCCTCTCACCATAGTCCTCTTGTTCGAATATTTTATGCGTATCCGACAGATTGAGCACCACGTAGACGATGACAGTGAAGAATGCGTGGATGAGCAAATCGACTGCAAAATTGGTAAGCCAAAACCAAGCGGCTGACATATGTTGAAGCTTTCTGAATTCGGTCACTTCTTCGTTGAACGGCAGCATCACATAAAACATCATGTACATGAACATGGCGAATGGTATCACGAATACGAACACATCCAAGTCACTTTTATTCACCGACAATTTGTCTCTGGAAATTCATTCGCGTTTCAGTCAACTGTTACAAGATGTCTGCATGTACTCACCTCATCAAAGGATTGTTGTTCACATGAATTTCATATTGACCGCGAGACGCCTTATGAAGCAGCACATTCGACACCAAGTTAAGGGCAACCGGTGAACTGTGCAGAAAATTTCCAGAGTACAAAATGTTCACCAGATAGCTGCCCACTTGTTTGTCGAATTGCATAGCGATACCGCAAGCCAGTCTCTCGTTGTAGTAAGTGATGTTCTTCATTTCGATGGCAAGCATTTCTGTGTGCGGGAACGAACAAAATTTTGAAATTTTTGTCTTGGTTACATCAACGTTGAACTCGCACCTTGTTTAACCGATCTGACCGATGAGTCCAGCAGCCGCATTGACGAATTGTAATTTTCCACAATTTCTTCCAATGCACTCTGATGAGACAACGGATCGCGATGGTTCATCAGCAACAGAACGTCGGGATGATTGATGTTAGCCAAATTCAATTGGATGGATTCGGTCGGTGCTCTGTACGTTATGCTGGAATGAATCGTTCCGAAGCAGATGGCCAATGCGATGATTGGACATAGAAACTGAAAAAAGAAATCCGACGTTTAAAAAAACGGAGGGACTTGACGAAATGGGACAACCAACCAAGATGAACCAATAGCACCACTGTTCTCTCATGTAAATGAACTTTTTGTAGAAGATCGCCCACGACTGTCGTTGTTTTATTAGGTACTTGGATTTCGGATTGTTTGGTGCTACTGAAAGGGAGAATCGTTAGGAATCAGGGAACTTCAACGCAGGCCTTTCAGAATGAAATTACCGTCCAGAGGAAAGTATGCCGTAGAATCAACTTCGTCTGTCGATTCATTGCATTGTGACATCACGCGAGGATCACAGCTGCGGAATCAATTTTTGTGTTAAAATAAACTCTGACCTCACTCTGACATGATTCTTACGTTAAAAACACTTCTTCCAGCGAAGCGTTTGTGATACTGATGGATGAAATTCCCAATTCCGTCAAATGATTCTCAAGATCCACCAGCATAATTTCGTACTTGTTGAAATCACTTTGGGGTAGGGTGACGCTTAACGTCGGTGTGTTGAATGCCTGGAATATTGCTGGGTTGCAAACAAGGCAATCAATTGAATCAGTACAATCGAACGAACCTTAATTTTGGCATCCGGAATGTATTTGTTTATCAGTTGCATGGTTTCCATCGTTCTATCTTCATTGAATGACTCGTTCGTCAATAATTTCAAAATGTAGCCGACGGAGTATTTCTTCTTCAACTGAATGGATGTGCCACTGCACAACGTCTCGCCGTACGCGATGATGAATATTTTATCGGCCAAAGTTTCAGCCTCTTCCATGTAATGGGTGGTTAAGAGGATGGTGTGATCTTTGCGTAAATCCAATAAAATCGTCCACAAATGGCGCCGTGATTCTGGGTCCAAACCGGATGACGGTTCATCTAAAATAGCAATTCTGGCCGACACAGATTAATCGTCGCTCATTCAATGACTTCTGATGATCCGTTCACTTACTGAGTGTTCCCAACGATTGCATTTCCCAAACACAATCGACGCTTCATTCCACCGGACAAATTGCTTCCAAATTCGTTTGCTTTATCGATCAGATGCAATTTGTACAGCAGCTGTTTCACTTGACTTTCGGCATCCTTATTATTGAGACCACGCAGCTGAATCGAAATGGAAAATGGGAAATTTAGAACTCAAAGTCTCGACTTGGTGTCTCGACTGAATGAACACTCACAGCAGCGAAGAACATCAAGTGATCCTTAACAGTGAAATAGCGCATGAACGCATTATGTTGCGGACAATAGCCAATCATGTGTCGGTATCGATTGATGTCTTCTTCACCGTTAACGGCAATGGTTCCGCTCGTTTTCGATATTATTCCACTGATCATGGACATTGTTGTCGTTTTACCTAAACCATTTCACCAAAATTAGTCACACGATTCGCTGGTAATTTAACAATGGTCCTCTCACCTGCACCATTATGACCAAGCAGTACGGTGATTTGATTCTTTGGTATATCCATCGTTAATCGATTTACCGCTATCCGACTCTTACGACTGAATAGTGAACGAAAGACTTTGGTTAGACCGCGAATGCGTACTGCCACGTCCGGTGAAGTATCCAGTCCCTCTTCTGCCGATGTCTGACTGGATTTTGATCGATATTTTTTCCAAAAGCGCAATGACTGATGAAAGGATTAGCGTTAAATTGAGCGGATGAAGGAAATCCAAGGAATTTCATTACCGTAATAGGAAAGTAGAATGGTCTTGCCGTGCCATATACGCCAGGAAATACTTGCGAAAAGTAGTAGTAGATGGACAAATACAAAATGGTGTCCATCAGAAAGAATCCAATAGTTTCGCAAAGACTAAAGTAATCTTCAAAGTGATCGTTAGCATTTTGAGCTAACGTGAACGTAAGACCTGTGAATTGATACAATGTCAGAATTCTTCCTGTTCCGCCTCTCGACTTCTTTTACCTCTCTTTCCGTATGAATCGATCATACTGAATGTGTCGACGATCATAGCATTGTTAAAAAATGGCATTAGCCATCGTGTTCGTTCGCGGTTCAGCCAACAAACCAGAAATGACATAGCGAATGCCAACATTGAACCAACTTTTGCATAAAAGACAGATGGAAACATCACAGATACCATAAACGTAAACGATACCGCTGACAACAGATAGCACATGGTTAGAACGAGGACACTGCACACATCAACGTGACCGAGGAAATCATAGCCTACGGCCACAACGTAAACAACAGTCCATAGAGCCATGCAGATAATTGTTGAGAGTAGAAACAATGTAAAGCCGTTCAGATAGCTGTATGACGTAGCGATGCGAAGAAATTCCTGGAACAGATACGGATGGCAAATTTCAAACATTTTGTTTTTGCAAATGGTTTATCAGTTCGTTTGAGTGTCAAGTGAGGATGTATTTCATCACCACACAAAAATATGATGCGTGGGTATGGTATGACGGTCATGAATCTTTGACGAGTCATCGAATTATGTTGATAAAATCAGATGGAAATATCGCAGAAAACAAACCTTTACTCCGCTCTCTTTCTCCTGTACCAGAGGAATCAACTGCATGACAATCAGTACGAACGAGGTGCACACCAACAGCATAAAGCCAATCGGTTCCAATCCAACGAACACAGCATTACGAGAGTTGAACGGAAACTTCTGATATTCAAACTGATACAGAGTTACAAGGAAGATAAAAGCGCAGTGTCATTTGTGAAATGGTCATCGACAAACTCCCAAACCATTGACAGTTACCTCATACGATGACAAGTCGACACCAGCATACTCAAGATAACATCGGTCCAAACTCTGTTGCAAGGCCAGGAATCCGCTGTCAATGTATTCATCGACATCTTTCATGGCCACCTCAAACACATCGTTCACGTAGATCTCATCAGTGCGAAAGTTGTTGTTTCTGGTGCGGATTGTGTAGTTGAGTTTCGTTGGCACGTCCTTGTCGTCATTTTGGTTGGGCTGCTCGAAAACTATGGCGAAATCTCGATTCGTACGATGTTGTTCAAAGTAATGGAGTAGTCTATCTTCGTCGGGGAATGCAATAACTCCTGGAAGGAATAATCGACAAAAGTTATAGAGGACCACTAAAACACAAGTCATGTTTTCGAGCACTTACTTTCTTCAATAATTTGCAATTTGTGGCGAAGACATTCGACTAGCTTATCATTGAACGTTGAATTGGGTGTGTACATTAGGTTGTCCTCTTGACCAGATGGGAAAAACAAGAGCATTTCACTCTGAAACGATGTCAAAATGCAAATTATTCATCAGTTTTGTTTGGTTGATGTATGGGTACGTGTGGGTGGATACTGCCGTACTTTACATAAGAAACTAGTCACCCGATTTTAACAATAGTAAGGCAGGATAGGAAATCGCATGCTTATCCGAACATTGAAAATCATGAAATTCACTCGAGATATCGACCTTCACTGTACGGCCGAGTAGCTCAACTTAGCCTGACTCTATGAACTTTAATATTCGAATTGGAGATCCGATGTTGACCCACTTCATTTCCTGTATTGGTGTAGTTATCACTTGCGCATTTATCAACTTTGTACGAGCAATACGACCCGAAATGTATGCAAAACATAAGGGGGACCCGTACGAGTAGAGGACGGTATATAGTGAGGTGTCTATAGAACTGCCCTGCAATGTTTCTTTCAATCATTTTATTTAAATCCATCCCTTGTTAAAATTGCTTACAGCAATTTCGAAAGCCTCGTCCGAAGTCTTATTTATAAACTGAACTCTGAAAAACATTCATCAAAGTCAGGTGACATTTGCTTGCCATATTGACAAAAAACACTAAAATCCAAAATGGCGGCTAGCGGCCATTTTCTTAGGTTACCGAAAACAGTACTACCACTTTACGGTCGTCCTCACCTTTAAAACAAAAAAAAAGATCATGAGAATCGAATGAAATTTACTCGAGATATCGAAAAAAAGTTCTACCTTCTCTGTACGGCCGAGTAGCTCAAATTAGACCCACTCTATGGGCTCTAACTTCCGAGCCGAAGATCCGATTTTGACAAAC
>JANTFA010139576.1:0-12424 GCA_026413405.1 Phytosciara flavipes
AAAAATTCAACCGTGTGCGAGAGTTGCTGTCCGCGCCGAAGGCAAGGACTGCAATAGCACAGGTTGAATTTATTTTCGTCGTCCGTTGTCATCCACATTTGTAAGCTTTGTATGCATTGTAGGGCATTCAGGCCCTGAAGTTTAAGGAAGTCAATCGCTACCTAATAAATCCTGTCATGTCGTGGCTAACTGAGAGTTGAATATATTTGCTTTCGCATCTCATTTGGGAAGTGAAAATTACGGTTTTCGTAGTTGGAGTGATGAAAACAATTTTGCATTGATCAAATCGAACATTGTGCTTTCTCACTGTTCAACATCTAATAGAAAACATCTAATTTGATTCTCAATAAAAGCAGTTTGGTTAATTCGATTGAAAGAATTGAAAGTCAAATAAATTATCTTGAATTTTGTACTAGGGGCACAAATTTCGTACGCTTAACATCACGAATTTCAGACCCCCCCTCCATTGTACGCCGAAATGTATGGAGAAAATTTCAAAAATATATGAAGCTTATGCTTTCGTCAGAGACCCCCTCCCCCTATAGAGCGTGGGTGTAATTTGTGAATGGCACCCTATCAGTTTCGCACAAAATGCATGGAAATTGGATACTAATTTTTTGCAAAAAATTTATGAAGTTTGATGATCCGGGTGGAAGAACAACAAAAGTGTAACCACGTAACTAAAAGACAGAAGTGTCAATGAAATATCAATGTTCTAGGTAGAGCAGTGATGTCTGACTTGAACACGAAGAGTCCACAGTGGCGATGATCTAACCAATTGAAGTACTGTGAAATTGTCTGTAATGTATTATCAAGAAATCGTTCTAAGGAACAACTCTAGGAAGCACCAACTTTTTTTAGGTTCTCCTAATAGATCATCTTCAAGGCCGTTTGATTGGTCAGCCACGTTAAAAAGTCATCCACGTCAAAATTACAGAATTACATACAAAAAATACAATGAACGCATACTTTAACGAAGCTAAAGAAGCGATAAATGTCAAAGTACCGTAGCTTGTACATACATCTATAGCTTAAGACTATGTTAAGATATCCCTTTTGATCAGAGACGTCAAAAATGACACAACTATTTTTGTAAATTTCATGAAGTTGGAAGCCATTTTATCATAGAGTTTAGCATCATCGCCATCTCTCATCAAGTCAAACACCTAAAAATCGGAATATTTTTCTTGGTTAAACGCAACCAATACCGTGGAACCATTTTTAGTTTACAGTAACGTTTTGCATCGATAGCGTGAAATTTGAATTATCCATTCGTGTCACAGAAAATCGAATGATACGAAACACGAAACTCATTTTTCACAAATTATTGTGTCGAGTGAATAGAACAACAGCATAATAAATTACATTGCGGTATTTGTACGTCATTGAACCTGTCACTGACGGCAACCACATCAGCAGCAGTATCTATTACTACCATTGATCATTTTGGAAATATTGATTTTAAATCTTGTACTTCAATCGTTTGAGCATTCGTTCGGCTATATAACATCGAATTAGTCGTAGAATTACATTTATTTTCCTGCTTGTTTTTATTGATAGCAGATGTGTCGCCTTCCGGAACAGATTAATGTCGATTTGTCTTCTTTTAGCAATGCAAAAGTAAAGATAAAATCTCACATAGACTCACTCGTTCCAAAATAAAGTATCGAATTGAGATAAATGGGACAATTTTTGTGTGAAAGATCTCACTTAGTTTCATAATTCCGCTTGATTTAGTCATTTCAGATGTCTCAGTTCGGAATTGCTTGCACCCGGATGCCGGATAGCTATTAGACTGATGATGTTCACTATTTAGTCACTAGTGCTACTCAAAATACCTTCGTTCCACATAATTTTTCTTGCTAAAATATTGTTTTAAGCTAAAGTTCGACACTCTTTAACGTAATGTACTTAGGATTTCACTTTTGCTTTGACAACTACAGAAGGAAACTGCAACATACTCATAGGGATCTGTCATGCTTGAACTCTAGAAATTAAGGATTTAACAAAATCGTTTAAATAATTGCGCCGCTGTTCGAAAAGCACCTCGGTGGTTTCAGATGAAATTGGAAGCACACCGTTGTATTAAGCATTAAACAAAATATTCTAAAGCAATATTCGAATCAACTGAATTCATTGTTTCAAGCATCTTAGTTAAGTATCTATCTCATCGGAATTTTTAATTTTTTAATTCGGAGCTTTCTCGATTGTATTATCTGATTTGTACAAGTGGGGCTTGAGCGACCCCAACAAGATGCATTTGTAATTCCTTTTTTTCTTCAGCTGAGTTTCACTAGATAAAGAAAATATATTCTCCTCTGAAATACCTTTTGAATTTCACATGTCAAACAGACTGTCCTCAAAAAATAATAGCTAAAACTGCCGTCGACATTTAGCAGTTTTATAACGTTCGAAACGAACGGTTCGATTTCTGGGGCATTGAATATTTCTGTGGAGGCTTGTTTCAGAAGCAGTAGAAAAAGTTCTAAGAAAGTCGAAACAATTTAACTAAAATTCAAGTTAATATATTTGAAGCGGACACTTTTCTTTTTTTTTATTCAATTCATTGAGTTCATATTTTCATTAAACCACTGTTCATGTCAACAGAATTATTAAATGATTTAAAAAATGAGTTCAAAGCTATCAGAAGTCGAGTTTTCCATATTGTACTTGGAGACTCTTAGTCATCTCTTCCTCATCAATCTAATTCCGAAAACAAAAATCGAAGTCAGAGAGTGTATCTAGGAACCAGCATTGTTATAACACGAAACAAAATTATCCCATTCCGTTTGCTTCATTTTCAATTTTTATGCGAAACACTTCACTTTAAAAACTGGCACACAGTCAATTGTGATCAAAAAAATTTCATTTCATTCGATAACCCAGATGCTTGATGGATATGTATAAAATTGTCATGCCATACTCTAAATCAAAGTACAGTGATGCATTTGGCGTGTACAATCGAACATTCACACAATCACTCAATGCAGGTCTACTTTCTCCGATGAAATGAACAAAAAAAAAATTAAATTTTTTTTTCGAAAGAACAAATGACGAGACTTCTACGACTTCTGTACAGTTCCGATTGTCAGATGGTTCTGCTGTACGAATAGCAGAATATTTCCGAAAGAGTCTCTCTACCTTCCATAAAAATGCTTTATTATACAAAAACCCAAAGTTATTATAAAAAAGGTCTCGACTGAAAATTGCATGACAATTTAGTAACAAATTGCACAGAAATTAAAGTTATTATTTTTCATTTTAAACTATGCTCGTTCATATCGTCGTATCATATACGAAAGGTATATACAAACGTACACGTACGTACATGTCTACAATATAATGAAGCAGAGGATTTTTTTAGTTCAAATTTTTACACGAGATGCTTTAAAATATAGAGAATTTTTTGTGTGTTTGCTGTTGTTGAACGCATAGCCAGACAGAAATTAAATTATATTGTTAAAATATGAATATTAATATACGTAGCCAACACATCCTGCAATATACTTATACGTTAGATGGCCAATTCCACGACCTTGTCCCTTGTTCCGTGACTAACAAACTGGATTTTGAAATAGCTCGGAATCGGTGGGACTTTTCTTAGACTTTTCTTTGTGGAACCTTACCTGGTATACTAGCTTTAAATCCTCTTTGCAAGGATATCTCATTTTTATTCGAAATTGTATTCAATTTCCCTGAGGTCGCTCTTTAAATCAACAGACTGTTTCTTTGTAAAAGGCAGAGCTTCGATTATGACAAATCTGACACGCACAAAATCCGGAGTACCAATGTTTTCAGACAATAGTGCGAATACCCATGCCCCAGACTCTTTGTAAAGCGATGCTTTGTAGCGAGCAATGTCAGAATTGACGCCGTAAGTGTGACCAAAATTTGAATTTTTAGTGAACGAGTTGATGTAAAAGTGAACCAAAAAATATATTTCGACGCATTCTTCTACGAAAAGGGCGACTAACCTAACCTATAGGGCTGCCTCAGAAAAACTAGACATACTTCTCATTTTCGAATTTGTGGCATACTTAAGGCGGGAATCCGAAGACAGGAACAAATTACTTGATATCCGGGCGATGTTGATCGTGTCCCAATGATTTTGTCATGCTGGTTTCATTGGCAAAGTTGAATCTGGGCAGAGAAGACGCCATCGTGGCGACAAAATAGGAAACTTCCGATAATGAATCAAACATCACTCTAAGAATAGTTTCATAGATTTCGAGATATTTTAGTGCAAAGTTTGTTATAGTTACGGGACAAGGTCGTGGAGTACTACATATACGCTGAGTGTGCACATAATGTTGATTTGTTCGAGGGGCTAATTATATGTTTCATTTGTTGTGCTGTTGTTTTGTATATACTGCACATGTGGTTTTCTATTTAAACAGAAAAAAAAAGTTTTTGTGGTTTTTTCGGGAAAAATGAATTTCAAGTTTTTCATTTTTATTTTCCGAATTTTGGGTTGTAATTGACGTTAAGCACGCTTTTTTTGGCTTTCCATTTGGAATTCCGAACACATTACATCATGTTACACATTCCACATACACAATGTCTGTCTTCTACAGTTTTGTTTGATAGATATATCCACAAACGATAATTAGTTTTGTACAAAATGAAACTAACTGCTGCAGCATACGCTGGTAAGTTACCACTGCATTATTAAAATGCGATTGAAAGTTCCGAAAGTTCGGTTGAACTTATTCTGGAATGGATGATTCAGTGGTCCCACTCAAAACTTCGTGTCCTACCGCATCTAGGAAAAGTAGGAGAAAATCCCATTAGGTTGGGAAAAAAATTCTTCTCCAGAGACGATTCTTGTGAGAACTGCCTGTACTTAATTCAACTCGAACTAACAACTTATCTCAAACATCTGTTATTGTCGGTCAACAGCTTCGCTCCACATTTTAAATTTTCCGTTTCTTGACTAATCGATTTCTTTGATCTTATTTTAGTTCGGTTTTTGTCAGTCTGCTCGACACCTAATTTTTCAGTCTAACTTAAGAAGATGATGATGCCATACAGGCTGTAATCTCTCTAGGCTTCATCTGCTAGCTTTTCAGTTTTTCGACGAGTTAAACTTGTCAGGATTGATAAAAGCACACTGATCGGTTCATTCATTGCACAAAAAATGACGAAAGAGACAGCAAGACAATCTATATTATCAAGTCGATACAAATCCTCAATCATTCTCAAATAAAATGCTGCACAGCGAAAATTTTGAAACGAAGAAGAAGACGGAAGTGCAAGAAAATTGTGTAAATATTTAGATAGTGGTACTTAATTCATTCTCGACTAATTTTCGAGTAGTAGATAGCTATCGTAATATTTCACAACGATAGTAACGTTCAAGTAGGTAATATTCTAGTTTGATTGTTATTCAATTGGAGTGCCACAATGAAAGTAGATTAGAGAGGTATAGCCATACGTCAAAATTTGTTCTAGCCGGAGGACACGGCGATTTTGCATGGGATTTTACTTTTCACATCGAACGAACTCATTTTTGTAAAGAAATTCTTCATAAATTTTAGGAATGAGTCCGTTCAAGCCCATAAAAAAGCAAAGTCCGTGTGTCCTCCGGCTTGTATGACTTGGCCATACCTGTCCATCTATTTTCATTGGAGTGCCATACGTAGGACAGTAAGGCAAGTAGGACGAATTTTGAAAAAGCAGGACAAAGTTGGAAAGAAGGACACTTTGGGGCCGCTGATGATTATATAAGTTCGACAAAACGAGCAGCCAGCCGCTATGCAAAAACTTCGAAATGACAACCCCATATTTTTGCTTTACTCAATTTTGAGATATTCTATTGATCTATTGATGAAAATGTGGCCAAACATGTACTTAGTTCTAGCTAACGCTCGGAAAAGGTCACCTGACCTGTTTTATCTTATGTTGACCTGAACGTGATTTTGATCTGAGCACGAATTTAAGGGCATGAGCCTGAAACTTTTATCCAGGTCTGGTCAGTTGCAGGTTTATGTTAGTTTCAGGTCACTTTCAGGTTTAGGTCAGTTTCATGTTTAGGTCACTTTGCACCCAAATTCATACAACATTTGATAGAACAGAAGCATCTAAAGTTCGTAGTTTTCGAGCACCATGATGCTGAGTTACATAAATAACTATTGTTAACGGCAGTCCAAATGAATTCCTGTTGGCTCCTTTTGTTTTTTAGAGTCAGACAAGCGGTCATTTTTTTCAACTTTTCTTAGGCTTTATTAGACATACTTGCATCAAAAATTCTATCAAAGTTAACTTCATCTTGATGGTAAACTCGAAAATGAAACAAGCGTTACTATCCCATTAGGGTGGGTCGATTTTGAACTTTTATTTTATCCGAGGGCGACACCGGATACAAGCTTGCACCGACCCATTTTCTGAAAATTTTAGAGTTTTCTCTATCAGCGCATTATCTGCTGTTGTAGGGCTTACCGTTAATGATTCTTTGATCGTTCGTTATTTTTAATAGCCTCTCCTAGCTCTTTTGTAAACGTTATAAGTGGAATCGTGTTGAAAATTTTTTTTTGCGTCTTTGACACAGCACCAAAGTTTGCCGAGGTCGACTTTTTCAAAATTTTTCGAACCTAATTCAAAAATTTTTGGTAAAAATTGTTGACCAATTTTGTGCTATGATATTTTAATGGTCTGGTGATGCAGAATCCAGGAAAGAGAAATCATATTTGGTGACCACAATTTGGCTGATCATTAGTAATTTAAGTCGATGAACAGTGTAATTGATCATCAACTATTGGATAGAAACTTGTCGATAACTGCAATTGGCAACGCAATTATTCAACGACAATCTAAATCAAAAAAGTTCGATTTCTGAAACGGCAGACATATCGTAAACGTCTTCGTTAAATCTTATACCTCGTTTGTATGAAGTGTCTCAGACGAGATCTACTACTTCATTTGTTGAAACCAACAATTTTCTACATAATGAACACTACGCCAAGCCAAGTCAATCGCTTATTTTCAACATCGATGCTGATAACAGATGACTACCCCGCTCTTCATTATTCTTTTCGTTGGTTCGACTCGACAACAAGAGTGTTACAACAAAGTACCGTCTTACTGTGGAGACGTCAAATCTTAAGAAGAAGAGTTCACGGCAGAAATTCATTGTTTTAGGTTGATATTGAAGTATGGTGGTGTCTGAAAGAATCCCACCTACAAATCAGTAAAGAAAAATATTCATCAAACTTGTTGTATGGTTGGATTGATATAAGATTGAATTAGATAAAATATTTTCAAAGATTCGTTGAGAATTAGTAGTGACAAAATCCACTCTTAAATCACATGATAAACTCATCTTTTGAAATACAAGCTGCACTCAAGACCAAAGAACATTTGCCAGTGTCTAATGTAATTTCTTCCTCAATTTTACCTCAATGTAAAAACTTTACAGCAGATCGTTACCTAGACCAAGTTAAAACCTTTTAAATTCCGTACCCATGAATATTTCACGGCGTCGAAACGTGATCTTAACTTTGGTTTCCAATATGAAAAATTCTTCACATTTCTAGAACACTTATGAATTAACTTAAACCGTAGTACATACCTTGATGTAAATGCACCCAATCTTATATGCTGTGTGTACAAGTACAATCAACTTCGGCTTTTATAGGTCAAATAATTTCATGCAATTACATTTTGCAAAAATAATTTTTACGTTCATCATCACACCATAATATCGTACGAAGGATTTATCCATCCACCCGATCAACGAACAGTTCAACTTTAATATTCAAAATGGCGATAGCGGCAGGCAGGCGTGGCAAAATTATAGGGAGAAAGTTCATGTTCATTCCTCAACAGTAAATAACATGTATAGCTTCGTCGGTGTACATAAAATATATTTCAACGGTGTGTACTGTGTGTCGTGCTGAGCTGCGATGATGATGCATAATATACACACTATACTGGTTGAAGCGTTCTTAAAGGTAAAATGGTGAAAAGCGGAACGTTACATACATCAACAACAACAACAACAACACTCGGGCTTTGTACATTGGTGTATCAGAGATTACAGAACGTTGGACGGCTTTATGTTAATGTAATTTAAACCTACGAAGCACGAAAACCATTTTAAAAATTTTCTCTTCGGTGTAATATTACCTCAAGTTATGATGGGTTAACTATTGTATGAGGCCGACAGACCATCTTTCTCAGATTGACAGATGGATTGTTGAAGCATTTACAAATGATACACAACTGTAATCGAAGTACTAGATTCTACTAATTCAACATATGAGATAAGCTCGCTCCATTTGAGGGTTATCCAATTCTTTGCATCTTTGCAACAAATAAAAACAACATTTTCCGAACAAAATCTCTATGAGTTGACCTATATTGTGTTGACTGAATCATGTGAATGTGAAGGAAATTAGCAATAAGTCTTCAAGTCTAAAGTAGTTAGAAGTTCAAACCTCAATCACTGACTACCTGTCCTCTCTCATCAATATTTTCGAAGTTTCAATGCGTTTTAGAAACGGTCCTTTAGGGGGCTGTTCACATAGTACGTCACGGCAATAAAACTTTCCTTCGTTGATGTTTGGGTCATTCGAAAAGGGATCACTAGTACTTATACCAGTTAAGGTTCCATGACGGTTGCTCTGAAAAAATTCTCAACGATTCCGAGCTATTTCAAGAACCAATTTCGTCACTCACGGGACAGGTTATGGAATCGTTCATATTTACATTTGGTGCCTCGTTTTTCGTAGTACGCTGAAGTTTCGTGCAAATTTAAATTTTTGATTTTTCAAAGGGGGGAGGACTTGAAATGTGACGTAATTTTTTAGGGGATGTAGTATGAATGTGACGCAGCGTGACAAGGGGGATGGCGTGAGATAATATGTGAACAGCCCCTTACCCTCTTGGCAACGGCTGTTTCGGGCATGGAAATAATGTTTGCTTCCCGGTAGCCAGGTTAAAATTTCCCGGTATCTGAAAGTTACTACAAAAATTTCCCGGTGATTTGCAATCAACTTCCCGATGGCGTTTATATGATTTCACGGTGCTTACCATGACTTCATGTGAAGATCTTATTGCGAGGGTAATGGTTTCAACTTCATCACCGAGTTGCTTACAATGACTTTCTCAGCAAATTCCACGAAATTTTTTCTTTTCATCTGTGAGAAGTAAAATTTTAATTACGAGAGGAGCGAGTTGAATTTTTTTTTGCGCTAGTAGAGCAACTGTGAGGGTAATAAATTGTTGAAAGTCAGCCATGTATTTTGAGAGCATCACCCTCCAAAAATATTTCACGGCCAGCAAATAAACATAAACAGACCGAAAATACATAAAATTTCTCTGGATATCTTGATGAGATGCAGGTGTAACACCAGTACTTAAGCAAACATTTATGCATTACTACTACTATGACGCAGCCAATTGAAGCGAAACACAATAATTATAAATAGAAAATTCACCTGTAGGTTCCGCCATCAAATAACCGCTTGATGATCCATTCGTCGGTGACCCGATGTCATGGAATGTCGGTTTAAAATTCCTACCATATGGAACACACTTTATGGAAGTATTCACCCGCTGCATCATCATCTCATTTTTACAACAACGCCGAACACATGGCATTCCTGCACACAGATGCCTCGGTCGACATGACCGAACTATCATTGTATTGTCACGTTCTGCCATCGTTTCATTCCATTCCGAATCGACAATTCCATCGAGGCAGAATTTGCCGGGTCTTAAAATTTCCGTTTCAATGGCCGACAATTTTATTCCACTGCGTATTAATTTGGTATTGTGGATGTTGGTTTCGTATTCAACGAATATTTCGTTTGGTTCACAATCCGGTACTTTCGTTTGGAAAATGCCAACGGATTTGCTGAACAGTTGAAGGAAGTCTTTGGGTACTTCCACATTTTCCACACATTCACGATTGATTATGTCGTAGGAGAATCCTTTGTGATACGAGAAATATTTATTTGAGGATGCGAATAAGTTTTAGACAAGATTTCATATTTGCATAAGTCTTTAACAGAGAGATACTGATACAACGACTGGAACGTCATTTTGTCATAAATATCAACTGCTTGGTATTTAACATAAATCGCGACTGCATTCGTTTGGGGATTTCCCAATGGAACTTGAAAATAAAAATTTCTGATCAGATTTTAAGACTTTTTTATGTAAATAAATCCGCGCTGAAAACTGAGTCATCATTTACTACTGCGATTTAGATTCATTTGGATTTTCATCTTCTTTTTTTATTCATCGATCGGCATAACAATTAAATTCAATGATTTTGTATAGAGCCATTACACTAACCATACGCTAAGAACTGATTCATTGCATTAGCATTAAATAGCCTCAATACAAACAACACACACTCTATGGATAATAAGTGCTCGAGTCGAAATTTTTCTTAATTTTTGCATTGGTTCCAGGTGATTCCGGGTAGTTCTTTTGGTACAATCGAAAAGTGATGTATGGAAAGTGTCCTTCATTTTTGGTAATGAACAAGTCGTCCACACATCATTTTGTCCAAAAATTTCAGATTCGGCCGTTATTATAATTTTGAGTCATTATGACTCGGCCACTATTATCCGTAGAGTGTGTGTTGTTTGTATTGAGGCTATTTAACTAGGCCCCGCCTTTTGGGTAGATCGGGTCCCTTGACTGATTGAATTTCGCGAAGGATTTGTATGTACTGTTGTGTACATAAATTCATTTTGAGTGCTTTTTCTTAAAATTACAACATTACTTGAAATCTTGATTCTGACAAATGAATAGGCTGGGGTTTTGCGTATACGATGTGTTGTGAACATACATTACACACTTTGAAAGAAGTGTCAATCAAGGACTGACTTATTCGTGCAGTGTAAAGTTTGGATATCCTGAGCTATACAAAAACCGACTCTGTGCACCAAAGTGCACAATATACAGGGGCGGAAAATTGAAAATCGTCTCATTTTCCGTTGCTGTGTTTTACTTGACTCCGTAGAAAAATATTTAAGCAAACTTCGTAAAAAACCAGTAAACCACAAATCACAAAATGTGTCAGTTTTCAAATTTCCGTGCGTGTACAATGTTGTTGAACAAATATTTCATTTTAACTTTGCTCTGGTTTTTAATGTTAATCTAACATTTTCAAACTACCGCAAGGGAAAAGGCGTTAAAACAATGACGAAAATGGAAAATCGGAAAATTTTTAGAGTCCAAAAAATAGTTTGGATCTTCCTCTTTCAAATGAGGAAGTAGTTGCCTCTCAATAATTTACAAAAGTGACCTCTGAACTGAAAATTTTAGATAGGGTAGGGGGCGATTGGGTGGGAATTGTTTATTTCTGTCGATCTATCATTTCAGAACTCTACTATCAACTGAATTATTTTTAGGCTATTGACCTAAACTGAATTGTTATATCGACGTGTCGCGTCGCAACTTTATCATACTTATTCTTAGTAAGTTTTTGCTTTTTTTATGTTTTGTTTCCTTTGTTTTCATCGTATTATTCATCCCACATGCATTCCACATGCAAAAGCTTTTCCACTGCTGAAAGACTAAAAAACAATGTGGAACGAATAAAACTGCACACGCACACCAGTTAAGTATAAGGTCGTTAAAAGTTTATTTGAATTTAAGTTTAGATTTGCTGACGATGGGACAATAAACTTGCGAAACGTGTAAAACAAACTAAATTTTTTGATGGGTGCGGTCCGAAAAATTGAGGAATACGATACGGTCAAGGAAAACCTACTCCTACAAATGAAAATTGATGTCATAATAGACGGTCTGATTCAGCATTGCTAAATAGTTGTTAATGATTTCATTCGCTATTTCATCCGGAAAATTGTCTTTACATGTGTGTTTACCCCCAAAGGAAATCGTTCATTACATGTTAACAGGTGAATCATTTCATGAAGTGGTCATTCAAATATGACGTCCACCTTCTTTCCGAATTTTCGATCCACTCCACCTTTTCCCGATATTTCCATTTGAATTTTACCCCCAGCGCCTTTTCTAAACTACCGCCCCCTCCTGTTTCAAATTTTTTTTTTATGAAAATTGAGGCATACAAATTGACACGATTTCTCCACAGTGCAATGAGTAGTTTATTCAGAATGTTATTGTTCATCACAAAAATTCAAAGCTATTAGCGTTTTTACTGTCCTTCACCACGATGAAAATCAGTTTAACCTTTAACTTTGGTGACGCCATTAAATCAGACTCGATTTGCAAATAAAGCTAGACTTAATAGAGTCTCAAAAATGTGCCTTTGATAGCTTTGAATGAATGGTAGATGCAAAAGTGTAAATAATAATTTTTTTGGATTAATATATTTTGTGTTGAATTTTCCGGATGGGACAGCGAATAAAACAGCATACATTGTGTGCGGCGGAAGTAATTCATTAATTAGAGATCCATTTGTGAACTCGCGATCTCACTCGTGTGT
>JANTFA010139587.1:0-12422 GCA_026413405.1 Phytosciara flavipes
GCGTCCAATATGCATCCGTTGGAGATTTACACAATTTACAAATCGTATGAGAGAAATGAGCGGTACAATGAGACGGTCAAGGTATGTGCACTTGATATAGTTAACGCTATTTTGTGCTATTTTTGAGCCGTAGAAACACGAGCAATCTTCCGTTGCTGAGATCGACCATTTATGCTGCGTTTTCCATTGTTTAGCCTGTGGTGAATACCGCAGCATAATTGTCGACTTCAGCAACGTAATGCCGAAGATACACGAGCAAAATTTTTCTTTTGTTTCTGGACCCGGTTCATATTTTTGATTCCTCCACACTGAACCAACATTTCCCGTCACAGAACAAATGGTATCAAAAGAAAAAAGTCACAAAATTGGGACTCGTTACTAGTCCAATCATCGTTGAACGATTGTTGGTTGGCGTTAACCACGCAATTGACAGTAGTAGTCCACAAACCGGATGCGACTTTTGCATTACATTGGATTTGAGAGAATCAGCCAAAAATCGTACGTTTCTGGTCTTTTAACATTCCGTTCTCCATCGACTACAATTTTCCGCATATTTCACTTCTAGGCACTGTGCTGCGTATGAAGCAAGTAACCTGTTTGGAAGCGATGGTGCTGTTCGCTTTAACATTTCGAAAGCGCGAAAAGAACACCAACATTTTTTCGTTTGGCAGTGAGGAGAATGCATTGGTGCCGATTCCACTCACCACGGACATGACATTCGAGCAAGCTCTGGCCTTTTGTCAAAAGCAACTGGTTTGAACATTTTCCGCTCTTATCCATGGACGTTTGTTGAATGAAAAATATTCTCCGTTTTCAGGTGAAAAGAACGAAACCGAAACTCTGTCTACCAATACAGAGTGTTGATGAACATTTCAAAAACACAATTTTCATCACCATCGTCGATTCGGTAGCCAGATTCTGTAAAAATGGTGAAGCGCCCATCGATCAATTCCGGTTGTATCGGAAAACGCATACTCATTCCAAGTAAGTTGTGAACATGGTGATAAAATTTGGTATCTCAGGTGTACGCGTAAATAGGATCAGTTAAGATGTAAAGCTATCCGAGCCGATAATGAACTCAAGGCGAAACCAAATTTCATAGATTAGATTTGAATTTCCGTGAGAGATGAGATGGTCCAATTTATGTTCGTCCATAAAAGTCTTCAATCTTTAAACGACACTGCAAGTCTGAATTTTTGAATCTTCCCAATTGAATTCATCTCTTAATTGCATCCCCTTCAAATTGCTTACAGCAGTTTCGAAAGTCTCGTTCAAAGTTCAATAAGAAAATCACCACAATCAAGTGAAATTTACTCCAAATATCATCAAAAAAGTCTAACGTAATTGTTATAGTACGGACAAGTTGCTCAACCTTTCTGAATTGACGTGGTCATTCGTGCCGTCACCATCAGACCTCGAGGATAGCACTAATTCATTCATATCTGTGTATCCGTTCGACCGAGTTTTATCTTCGAACTTAAACTGGCATTCCTGCTCAAAAAAACGGGGGAAATAAATAAGGCCCCATCAAGATTGGATTCGTTTTACTCAAACTATTATGCGATTTTTTTTAGACCCGCACGAAGTACTTCGTTTGCAGTACGTCGAATTCGAACCCCGGAGAAAGGGCAAACCTTCTGCGTTCACCACTATATATACCAAATCAGCAATAAATAAAATGTCCGTCTGTCGGTCTGTCATCACGATAACTTGACTAAACTGAAACCAACCTTGATGAGGCCTCTTTTCCCTCGATGTGTATTTACAAATGCCAAGATGAGCAAAATCGGTCCAGCCGATCCAAAGTTATGGCCGAAATAGTGCTATTTTCGAGGTCTGGTCAAGGTTTATCGCATATATTATCGGCGGTATTGCTCGCACAAAGTTCACAGATGGTGCAAATGAAAGGTATTGACTACACCAATCCAGGAAAAGATAGTCAAAATCGGACCTTGGGCTTGGAAGTTAGAGCCCATAGAGTGAGCATAAGTCGAACTACTCGGCCGTACAGTGAGAAGGAAGAGTTATTTGTCGATATCTCGAGTAAATTTCATCCGATTTTCCTGAATTTGTTTGATTGGAAGGTTTCGATGGCAGTAAAGCGGTAGAACTGTTTCAGTAACTAAGAAAATGGCAGCCAGCCGCCATTTTGGATATCTGTGTTTTCTGGCCATATCTCAAGTAAATTCAACTTGATTTTCGTGAACTCTTTTCAGAGTTTAATTTTCACATGAGACTATCGTACGAGTTTATCGAAATTGCTGTTACGGATGAGTATAAATGGAATGATTTAAAGATGCAATGTTGCAGAGCAGTTTTAAGATGTATGCCTTTTATGGACAACCAGCAGTATGTCGTACATTACTCGTACGGGTCCCCCTTATGTTTTTTAGTGCATTTACAACACGTTAGTACGTTGGTACAACCTCTAACTCCGTGCGTTTCTGTAGATTGGGGTTATCTTCAGTGTTTACAAACTGGTGTGGATATCCAGGTGAAAGAATTTAAAAGAATGTCACGTGACATATTTCCTTTTATCTTTCACTGAGTATAGTTTCGGAATTAGCTGCTGTAACCTACGCAGGGCCTTTTTTAGGGAAGTAAATTCAAAAAATTCCCGAATTTTCGTCCCTGTTAATCCTGCCATTTGAATCGATTCTTCAGCTGATTTTTGTATGAAAAATCACTAAAAAGGCCGTTAAGACAACGAAAGGGTAAAAAAAATTTCCTTCAAAAGAAATCGCACTCTTCCCACAAACTTCCAATGCAGCTGACTGAGTTTTGCTAAGCAAATCTGTTTCTTTTCAGATTCATCGTTCTGAACTTGGACAGATGTGATGGTGATCTACAATTTACATATGAGAAAGGATTCCTAGAAATATGCGGACTCACGGCAGATACTTGGAAAATTATTAATGCTTTTGCAACCAATTCCTTTGCTTAGACCACAGCCTCGAAAACATTTCATTTTTTCTCTTATTTAATTCTTCCATTTCGAATTTCATTTTCTTTTTTTTGTAATTTTTTCTACCACTTTTCTCAAAGCAAAGATATTGCGATGCCTTCGTTGGATTTGAAACAGCATTATGTTTATCGGTTTCACGTTATTTTAGATGCTATATTTTGATTGTTATCGTTATGATACTAATTTCTATTATTTTATGGAGCAATTTGAATTTGTTGTAACAATAACATTATCTGAACTCAATTATACGCAAAGAAAAAACGAATTCTCTATCCTGTTTGATTTAAGGGAGTTTGCTGGTGATCCGAATTGGTTAAGTGAGATACTGCGAGAACTTGAACCAACTTTAAGGAGAATTTAAGGAGGAGTTTCACCTTAATATCACTTACGCTTTTAACCCAAGCGGGGTTTTGGCTGACTTCACAACACCGCCGTTGTCTGGCGATCCTCGGTAACAACTTTCCTATTACTAATGCCCAGCTCGTAGGTCCCCTTCAACGCAGTTAATTCAGCTTTTCTTCGGACGCACTCTGGGTCTTGTACGATCGAATTGACTAACGAAAACTTTCTTTGCCACTCTATCATCGTTCATACGAATCACATGACACGCCTATTTTGGCCGCGCTGCTTTGATAGCACCAACACTGTTTTCTGCTCACGAAAATTTCCAAGGGTTTGCTATTCATTCTGGTACTCCACAAATCGCCCTCCTTGATTGATCCACATATTGAGCGATGAATTTTCCGTTCAAAACACCTCGAAACACCTTAATGTTACGTCCAATTTCGAAATTCAATTACGAAGTTCTATGCGATGAGATGATCAGTGAAACAAAACAGAAATTTGCAGAGTGACGTAACGTCCGATTTATCTCCCTAGAGAAACACCAGGCTCGGACTGGGTGATTCCCGATGAGCCTTTTCGATTTTTTTATGGAAATATTTAATTTGTGGACCTTTTGAAATTGAGTTGCATGGAGCCCCCGATGGAATTTTTCGAGCCAGTCCGGTACTGGAAACATGTACTCAACGCAGTGCTTCTCTAGACAAGTCTGACGTTACGTCACTCTGCAAATTTTTGTTTGGTTTTTTGGTCGTTAAAATACCATACGTTTCCATGGGATTCCTCCTGGTTGATAACCTACAACTATGTATACTTGTCATGTCACTGCAACTGCATAGTGCAACTAAAACCGACCCACACGGAGCATATATATTTCTAGAATCCCAAAATGTCAAAATGCTCCACGTTTATTCATTACACCCTCATTTAACCTGTCACACAGACGGCAAACATATCAACAGTGCTTTTATCGGATCTATTACTTCCTTTGATGAAATCATTTTCGAAATATTAATTTCAAATCTTTTACTTCATTACTTTGAGCACAAATTTGTTGTTGTTCTTATTCTGCTGCCGATGTATCGTTATAGCCGCCCGCAACCGGTTAAGATAAATTGCACAAAGTGCTTGCCGATGTGACTATACAGTCGATTCGTGTAACTCTATTTTTAATAGATGAATGAAGAGATTACCGACGTCATAATGAACGTTGTCTCGTCAAGGCACATTACAATCTGTCGATTAACAGATTGAACTATATTGTATGAATGTATGCGAATGCGTAAGACTTGAAGTCATTCATTAACTTTTTTTTGCTCAGTTCATATCTGAATGTCGTACTGTTCACATTGACTCAAAATCTACTATTTGGAAACCAAACAAATTCGCATTTGTTTTTGTATTATCTGTAAATAAACAGAAACGAAGTTGTAGTAATAGTTCGCCGGTGCTTTCTTATCAGACACTCATTTTATTTGAGACTTTTTACGATCATGTTTGTTATCACGGTGCGAACTTGCCTAGTGTTCATTGCAATTCTACAAATATTCAACGAAATAAAAGCGCAAAACGAAGATCAAAAAGATGTTGAATGGTCGGAAAATGATCCGCGATGGGAGAGTCGAATTCCGAATTGGTGGGACGAGGACAATTTCATCTCACCCGTTGGACCGATCGAAGAAAGAACCGAAAGATTCTGGAAAGACGTCGGTCAGAATGTGCTAGAGAAAAAACTCAATCAGAAACAAAACCTGAATAAAGCGAAAAATCTGATTCTATTCATTGGTGATGGAATGGGACTGTCAACGTTAATGGCTACTAGATCATACATGGCTGATGTTCAAACTGAATTGTCATTTGAAAAGTTTCCCTACTCAGGATTGTCGAAACCGTATTGCATAAACTACCAGGTGATGACGGAATCAATGTCATAATGAGTTGTACGATGAATTATCTATCGATTTTAAATAGACTGAACTGTCGTATGAATGTGTGGATGCGTAAGACGTGAAGTCATTCAATTATATTTTCAGCTCAGTTCATAAATACGATTGTCGTAAGAACGGTTAATATGTAAAATCTGTCGAATTGGTCCGGAATTGCTTTAACTTGAATGTGATGAAGTATACAAATCAATAGCAAATGAGGTGCTACCCATAAAATACGAATCATAAAGGTATCAGGAAAACCTAAACGTGGGGAGGGTAGCGTAGATTACCGAAAACCGCCGTACGTTTTTCATGGACAGCCATAATACTTTGCTCAATGACATGAGGTCCCCGCACTTCTACTCCATTATTTGTATAGTAAAGATGTGGTTTTCTTTTAGTAATGCTATGTGCCTAGCCTGGCGGAGATCAGCCTCAACGTGACTAATTAGATTGACCTGAACTTACAGTGAACCTACCCTGAACTTGACCCTCGAATTTCTGAACCTGAAGAAATGATAAGTTTCCGGTTCAGGCTCATTCATGTTAAACCCCTAATCCTTATTTTAAGTCCAGGCCAACTTCAGGCTTAGGTGAACCTGAAGTGAAACAGGTTCCGAACATAATTTTTGATTGTTCCTTGCTTCAGTACAAAATCTTGCACATCAATGCAAACACTTTCATTCTTAAATTGCATTTCGGAACTTTCAATTATGTCTTGATTGATTAATTTTGGGCTGTTTGCGGGTTGTATCCCGAACGAAATGAGGGCAACAAGAGAAAGTGCCCAACTTTGTATGTGAAAGGATGAAATAGTGAGAAAATTTTACAATTTTTCCCTCAAATTACCAGGTACCAGATTCCGCCTGCACCGGGACAGCATTGATGACCGGCGTTAAAAACAACTACGGAACAATCGCCGTAAATGGAAATGTAAATCTGCGAAACTGTACCGCTCAACTGGATAAAAGCAATCACTTGCATTCACTACTGAAATACGCTCAAGATGCGGGCAAATCAACAGGCATTGTGACTACAACCCGAATCACTCATGCCACTCCCGCGTCGACATATGCAAATACTGCTTCCCGTTATTGGGAGTCGAATGAAAACACTCCGGATGAGTGCAAAGACATTGCCTACCAACTGATTCATGGAGAAATCGGATCCAGATTGGATGTGGCAATGGGTGGTGGTAGACGACACTTTCTACCAGACACAGAAAATGGCTTTCGCACGGATAATAGGAGTCTTATCAACGAGTATTTGCAGATGCAAAAGAATAGTAATAAAAATGCTCACTACGTCGAAAATAGGGTAAGTGATCCGTTGATTTTCCATTAACTCCGATACTTCGTTTAGTTGAAATGTTTCGTACTCCATCGATCTAAGAATACGAGATCTCATTTGTTGTAACATGAGTTTTTCTATATAATCACTGCTACGTCGAACTAATTGCTTATTTTGATCATCGTTACCTACCGACTACACCGTTTGTGAAAGGGTAGCTCTCGAGTCGTTTATGATGGATGCATCAATTATGTTTGATTGATTCTCTGCTGTTCAGTTATGATTAGTGGGTGAATGGATTGATGGTTGCTTTCAAAAGTGCATGTCCGTCAACACTTTTGTAGATTAGATTAGCAGCAAAAGTAAATTCAATTCAAAGGTGTTAAAGGTCTCTTCCGAAAAGAGGCTCACGAGAAAGAAGATTTTTAACTCAGGTGTTCATGACAGTCACATTTCAACTGGGCGGGCTTGTGACCGATAGAGGATAGTTCATATCTGTCCAGGCATTTTCTTGAAACTCCGTTCAAGGAACGTGCTGGACTGAGCATCGAACAAGTAATGGCCGCTCATTTCAAATCTCAACCTTTTCTTTCGTTTATAGACAGACCTGTTAGCCATCGACGAAACAACCACCGACAAAATTCTAGGCATTTTCGCCCAAAGTCATTTGCAATACAAATTGTTAGCCGATTCTATGGACCAGCCAACACTACTCGAAATGACCACCAAAGCTGTGCAAATTTTAAAGAAAAATGAGAATGGCTTCGTACTCGTCGTTGAAGGTGGCCGAATTGATACGGCTCACCACGACACACTGGCACGATTAGCTCTCGATGAGGCCGTGGAATTGCATAAAACTGTGGAATTCGTGCGAAGCAATACCGACGACAATGATACACTGGTCATTGTGACATCAGATCATAGCAACGTAATGACAGTGGGTGGATATATGGTAAACACGGAGCATTTTAAGCATATGCACCAGTTATACGAATCACACAATTTTTGTTTTGCTTTTCCAGCCTCGTGGTTTCAACATTCTTGGTCCTGGTGACTATTCACGAAATGATCGCATGTGGTTTTACAGTTTGCAGTATGCAAATGGCCCCGGATATGCTGATCATGTGCATGCTGCAACCGGTGGAAGAGTGAATCCACAGGGACAGAAACCTTTTGATCCATTTTTCCGAAGACCAGCAACCGTACCAGAGGATGAAGAAACACATGCGGGCGAGGACGTCGGAGTATATGCAAGCGGTCCTTATGCTCACGTAAGGATTTGTCTGAGAGTTTTAGTCTGAGTTTAAGTTAACAAACGACCGAATGTTTCAGCTTTTCACTGGTGTTTACGAACAAAATTACATCAACCATGCGATGGCCTATGCAACATGTCTCGGTCCAGACACCTACAAGAAGAATCCACAATGCACGGACTCTGTTGATAGCTCATCGACGAAATGTATGTCAGTGTGGATATGGATCGTTCTGCTTTGCATAGTTACGACACTCATGCGTTAAATGTAATGTAACCAGTGACTGTATCAGAAAGACTAAACATTGCTTTGCGGTAGAAAAATGTAAATTTAATTCATCGTCGATCACACGTTCGCAACTCAAGCGAGCAGAGAACGACATATCAAATAGTGTTAGCATCGAAATTGAAAGCACAATCAGGAACTTTATTCTCATCGCACAGATGTGTGAACAAATCAATTGCATTCTTGAAGTTCCACGATGACTGGTCGAGGCATCTGGAAATATATAATTGAAGTTAGTGAGGGACACACGCATACACATCAAGAAAACCATGAATTTACTTGATGCACCACAGTGGAACCAGGCACGTTAATTCTTGGAACATGATCACCATGCCCTCTTTCTCTTCCGAAGATTGTCGGTCCTTTGAGACGTAAGAAATTTAGTTAGCTTCGATAAACGAGGTGAGTATTTGTCCCCGACGGGTGGAAGTAGTTTTCTTTAGGCTAATTGGTACAAGTTGAATTTGCCTTGTACAAATTGACTCGTCACTACGACAGTTTAGTGTTTCATCGAGGACAAGCTGACTATTTCCACTCGGGGGCAAATAAAATTCGGCAAAACGTATACTGAGGGTGGTAATAACATCAAAACTCTGCACGAGATGTAACTTACATCATCCGTATCCATTAGCATATTGTCGACACGTCGAAACGAATTTTTTGTCTGATATACGGATGGCTTATGCAGGAAAAGCATTTCATTGATAATCGAATACTGAACGCTGTGACCGAAGAAACCCTATACAAATTAGCAATCGAGTTAGTTGTCTTTTACCATTTGTCGTTCGTTTTGTTATAGGAATACATACGGCACCATCCGCGACCCGTTTCAATACGAACGTTCGAGTGAAGCCCAACATCAAATCTTCTTCGTTCAGCGTAGATCCTTGCTCTTTGAATACTCCGCTGACTGCTAGCACGACTATCAAGGGCTGCAATATGGAAATTATGATGACCACTGTTTCGTTATTGTTCATTCTTTTGGTTTAAAAGACCCACTCCCAAACTTCTAAGGTGTCTTGCAATAATGACGTCTACTTAGGAGAACAGGCCAGGTCTGAATGTCAGGCTCAACCTGATTGAATCTGAATCCGAAATTTGTCACTTCAGGTTCGGAAATATCAAGTCAGATTCAGGTTGGCATGAGCTGACCTGAACCAGACCTGGATTCTCCGAATATGAAGTCATAAATTTTGGGTTCAGATTCAGGTTGGCCTGAGCTGATTGGAATCAGATTTTTTCCAGTTCAGTCAAACCTGATTTGTTCCTAGTCCATGTGCCTCACTTTCTGAAACAGTCCATCGACTTGATATTCTACATGCGACAGACAAACTTACCGAATTGTACGTCACATCAATTGTGAAGCTCTGGAAATCATGCTGCGTCAATGGCCACTCTTTCCACATCTGCTTTATGGCTTCAGAACCGTAGACCGTGTTCTTTGTTGTCGCAGCTTTTGTCATTCTAAGGAAATTTCGACTTCTCGACTGATACAAATGAAGACGACTGTCTGTAGCCTTCGATGTAAGGGAATTCAAATTTGAGCTTATCGAAAAAATTGCTTGCTTGCTGTAGAGTCCGCTCAGCGTGTTACGTGTGTTCGAGTCATACATGTGGAAGTAGTGATGAACGAATTGTGCCGCCAGGTCGTATGTGTCGAGAGAGCACAAATAGTTTTTCTGGGCAACACAACATCCATCCGGACTCAAATTTCGTCCATCCAGGCTTCGAATGTCGGGAAATACTTTTTTAACGGCAGTAATGTATTCCAGGGGTGTTTTGTATCGGGCACAAAACGGATTGTCGTTGAGATTGATGCTGGTGATGGCACCAGTTTTTGGAAACTTCTCAAGGTCGGTAAGGTTTTCAACCTGATGGATCGAAAAAAAAAATTTTTGTGAGAAAATGATTCCAGTCAGGGTGGCATGTAGAACGTCACCTTATTCTTGCTCAGGTCGATGGAATTTAAACTTTTCATCCATGTCAGTGGATGCATTCCTTTCGATGAATCTAGGCCATTGTCGCTCAGTATGAGTTTTTCAATATTTGTCATAAAAGACCGAGCTCCTTTCAACAATATATTCGAGAGGATCCGTGGCGCCGACAATATTAGTTCGATGTGATTCAGTTCCGGCCTCGCCGAGAATCGCTCCAAATTCAAACATTTGTCCGGCAAATTGAACGACGACTCAATGGCCTTAGCTATGCATTGAGCGGGATCGATTTGTTCCTTCTTGAAATTGGCCACATTCATTTTGTACGTCAACGTTACGGAATCATTCAGGAACGGCATTGACACCCGCAATTTTTCCATGTACAAGAATTCCATTTGCTCGAAACAATTTCGAATGAAGAAACTGTCGCACTTGTCGCCGATCTGATAGTGGCACGGATAGAATTCGTGGCTGAGCAGTAAATTGAAGATGGCCTTGAGCAATTCCGTTTTGCCATATTTTCCGTTATGGTTGATGATCACTTGATGCCACATGTCGCTGGTTTTGTATTTGCGGAATAGGTGCGGCGGTAAGTTTTCCTGAGATTGTATGGTGTCACCTTGGAAAATTACCTCAATGACATTGACACCCGAACCTAAGTGCCGCAACGATGGAAGCACATTACGGGTGTACACACCGTCCTGCAAATGATATGAGTTTTAGGTCTGAATTGAGGACTGATGATAGTGCAGTGCTTACAACTTTGACGATGTTTGGAAGAGACTCTTGAATTTTCGCCAAAAAATCATCGGTTTGAGTGATGGGATTGTTCGCTATGAACAGTTCCGTTAGGTTCATCTTTTTCAAATTTTTCAGTTGTCCAACATCACTGATCTGTAAGACAAATCATGTGTCGTCAGCAGATCAAAAAATAGTTCACCTACGCCACATACCTTGTTGTTTCTCAAATCAATCATTAAAATGTCAATGGTCGGAAGCATAGCAAATGGGCTGAGATCCGATATTTGATTGTTAGACAAGCGAATCGCGTTCACTATTTTGAAAATATCACAATGCTTCGTCAATGTCGAACAAAGCAACGTCAGGCTTGACTTATTCCCCAGTGTAAAAATCAGTTCCGCAAATTCCGGACTCTTAGCAAATTGGTCCAAATTCAACACCTTCTCCACTCCTTCGAACATTTCGTAATGATTGCATCGTTCAGTGAATGCCTTCTCAAACGTTGACAGATGATGGATCTGAAGATTATGAAGCCAGGTTGATAGGAGCAAGAGACAAAGACAGAGTCTCGATTACCTGATCTGACTTATAGTCGGCCACATTCAATTTCACGCTGAAGTACATAAATGGGCCACCTCCCATTTTCACTTTCAGACATTGGTTGAACAATTTCGCAATGAACTGGCGACACAGTCTGATTAAGAAATAATCCTCTCGGGCGCATTGCTGAATTTATTGAAATGAACGAAATGGAATAGAATGGAAAATTCAATGAAAATGTTACCCGGTAAGCGACGATATACAAGTCGGTATGATCGGCAATTGAAAAGAGTCGTTCAAGGATATCCGATTTTTTGTGCTTCCCCTCGTGATGGACCTGCGGAAGCAGAACAATTCAATGACATTGCTCGTCTCTAAATTTTGACTGTTCACTGTTTACCACAATCATGTGCCAGACATTGTCTGCATTGTCAGCCTGATCGTATCTCGTTTGGTTGTAGTAAGTCCTAGAATTCTTTTTGTTGAGGTATATTTTAGCCTCACCGGTACTGATTTCAATTACTTCAACGTTAGCTAATAGGAAAATTTAATTGAAACAGTAAGTCAATGTGGATGATTTGGTTAATAATCCTAACCATGCAACTGTGCTACTGGAGTCACTTGTTGATTCGTTGACCGATCCGAACTTTTAGAGCTACTCATTATTTCAGTTCAAATGTTAAAGGCTTGTTTCGTGAGTTGGTTAAAAATTATGAAATGAAAATGAATTTGATTTTTGTGCTTTTGTTTTACTACATCGTAATGAAGTTCTACAAAAACATTCATCAAAACAAAACAATTTTTCGCACAAGAACTGAATGTCATTTTAACAGTGTAACCATCAGTGTTACTAAAGAAACCCAACCAAGATGACAGTTCGAAAATGAAACAGTTCTATGTTTACCGAATTCTCGCACAAGAAATCGGCGCCAAACATCAATAAAGACCAATGGAAGACCCATTCCAAGCAAAACAAATTATTGATGCAATGAAAGTAGAGATAAGATCGATAAGGTACAAGCCGGAGAGGACACACGGATTTTGCACTTTTGTGACCTCGAACGAACATGTTGTAAACAACCTTGGTTTAAACGAATATGCGATAAATGTGTGAATCAATAAGCAAATATACAGAATTTCAGAC
>JANTFA010139598.1:0-12421 GCA_026413405.1 Phytosciara flavipes
GCTGCTGCAATTGATGAAAAGAATCGTAAACCTGAGTGACATTTTTTTGGCCAAGACATTCTTCAAATCGACTTTTTACCGCGAACCAATGATGTTGGCCAAACGACGAAAAATGTTGATCTTGTCTCCATTTTTCTTCGTATGTTCAAAAACTTGCCGTCATGGCTTTGTGGTAAAAAATCTATTTAAAAAGTGTCACTGAGGTTTACGATTCTTTCTTTACAAAATTAAAAGGATCGAAATCGGACAGTGTACCATGAGAATTTCATAGCACTGTATTGTATTACAATGAAAAATGTTAACTACACCAATCAAAAAGATAGGCTTGTCGTAATCGGATCACGGGTTTCTTAGTTAGAGTCTATAGATTAAAGCCTAAGTCGAGCTGTCGAGCTACTCGGCCAAGTATATTTCAATAGATTTTCATATTTCATTGGATTTTCGTAAAAAAATATTTGTTCGAACGTTCCTCACCGTGAAGTGAAAGAATGATTTGGTGACCTAAGAATATGGCCGTCAGCGGTCATCTTGGACTTTTATGTTTCTTGTCCCATGATTTTGGTGATTTTTTGCCGAAGTTCAACTTTCACATTGAACTTCTTACGGATTTCCGACTTTTAATGGAATGATTTATATGAAGGAGCCAAGTATTTTATGTTGCACACTACTCGTACAGATCATCCTTATGTTTAAGTTGCAAATTGGGGTCTAAGATTAGCCATTATGGGATTTTTTCCATACAAATCGAGTATAGCTTAGAATAGGTCAGCCTGAAATTACCAGAAAAAAACTGAACTTGTTCTGATCTGAACCTGAACCTGAAATAATAATCAAAAATAGAGCGTACACTCCGTAAGTACTTTATATATATGACCCTTCAAATTAAAAAATTCGAACCACCAACACCAAGGCTACCCTGAACATCAAGCAACGACTTGAGCCATTCGACTATATATAGTCATACAATTATACCGAGCGTATTTTGTATTAAGCATTCATATTGACTATCGAATTTTATTTAGTGCGTCTCTCTTTACATTACATTGCAATATGTATGTGTAACATGAACGCACTTTGCTTGATCGTCTAAATAAAGTGAATGTTTGTTACTAAATTAGATAACGTGTTGCATTGGAAATGTGGAAAGAAAAGGCATGATCGCACATGATTTCTGGTCGACCTCGGCTTCTCCTCGGACCGACAATCGACCATCTCTAATACCATAAAATAGCTTCATCCAGATAGATAAATAACTAGCAACATCTGTCCTTATTGATTGAGCTCTTGAGTAATTTAATTTACAATTATGATACTCGACTATCCGAGATTTGTGTCACGTACTTTAATGACAAAAATTTATGATTGTTTCGGTTTGTGGTGCTGTACAAAGTTCTCGTTTTCATTAAAATAATAACTTTTTTGCTCAATCAAAATGTGAACAGAAAGATGAACGAAAAAAGGCACACACACAATCTGTCCATAAACATGTTACGTTGTGTATATATCGACAGAATGTCTTTAATTAAAGACAATAAATACGCCATACACAACCCATGTCCATGAACCTTTTATATATACTCTAGCCCCAGTCAATTAAATGCTTCTTTCGTGTGATCTTGTCATGTCAATTTTCTTACTCTGAATGGAAGTGATTTTGTTTACAATTTTTTTTTTTATTTTACCTTTTTCATTATTCTTTGAGAAGTGTTTTTTTTTTCTTCTCCGTATCTCTTTTAAATAATAATTTGTGAACAGCATGTCGGAGGTACGACTATACATCGAGGTACAATTAATGAAGTCGATTTATTGATCTATATATTTATGACCTTTATGAAATTCAGAATTCCTTCGTATGTATACCCGACGAGTGAGACCACAATAAAAAATGTGGAAAAAATATGCAAAGTAAAAATTAAATTTTTAGCTTAAACCGTATAATCAATCAATCACAAACAACGCATTAACAAGTTATTTAAATTATGCCTAAGAGTTTTATGCTATGTTTTATATGATCGAACGAGCATGGACATGGACAACAACAACAACAAAAATCCAACTCTTTTTATATTATACCCCAGATAATAGTGTTATAAGTGTATGATATTCAAAAAATTTAGTTTTCGTTTAAGCAATTACACGATTTAGTTCAAGAACCTTGAAGAAAATATTGTGTATCACACACATAGGTGAACACAGTACACACAATCACTGGGCTAGAATAATAATAAAAATCTTTGGCGATACATTTAACACTATCTCTCACCGCGTCGTTCACATACAGCTTTGTTCAAATTATTTCACAATTATTTCTCACTAATTTAATAATAAATTGAACGCGTTTATAGTATGTGGCGGTGGCCCCTATTTTTATATAAAATCGTTGAAATGGCGACTGAATTTTATTTTAACATAAAGAGGATCCGTACGAGTAAAGTACGGCGTATAGCTAGACATACACCTCAAAACTACTCTGCAACACTGCATCTTTCAATCATTCCATTTAAGCTCATCCTTTGTTTGTTTGTTAACAATATAAAGAATCCACCAAAGTAAAGAAGATGCGGAAAAATGAAATTTCGATAAGGTTTAGAAAATAGAGATCAGAGGTTCTTCATATTTCATTACAAGCTCCGTGAAAACAGGATTTGTGTAAAAATAATTCATGTCGAAACGTCTGTGACATAACATTGAATCGTTTTATTCTCTTCCATGACGGCTCTTTATGAATTTTAGTCTCTTAGAAACGGTGTTCATTCTGTATCCATCATCCAGCCACTGCTCGTTCGATCTAAATGGTCTACAAATGACTCTCTGGCTAGCTTCAAATCCGGATATGCATCGGATACGGATATTCGCCAACATCTACTTCTCGAAGAGATATAACGATTTCCTACCTGAAATCTGCGGCTTTGAATTTGTGTGCCAACCATTTACGTCTCGCAACAGCTACCAACTTACGATCTTCTCACTTTACCTGCCAATAAGTCCATAAACTTGAAATAATTTGTTGCAGAAACAATGAAGCACCAAGATCTCACAACTTTAATGGACGCTACTTTTTCGATAAATAGCCAAATTCTATTTCGAGCAGATTTTTCATCATATCCGATGAGAGAACGATTGACAGATTCCGTATCATAGCGTTTCAAAAATAGCAGGGCACATCTTCCAAATAGAGCCATGTTTCTGCACCCGACTACGTTATAAGCAAAACAGAGGAATCGATGTCATTTAGTTAAGAAATTTTCTGTCGAATTACAATGCAGATACTTGTTTTAACCAATCGAAATCTACTTTACTCACATTTTCCCAGTGAAATTTCGTTCGGTATATGGGCAAAAAACAATAAAACGAAAAATGGCGGTCGATGGCCATTTCCTTAGGCTACCGAAAACAATTCTACCGTTTTACTGCTTTCATTACCAGCCGAGCAGGTCGACTTAGACCAACTCTGTAGGCTCTAACTTCCGAACCCGTGATCCGATTTTGCTCATCTTCGGACCTAAACTGATATTTGTGAATACAAACCGAAGAAACAAAAGTCCCATCAAGGTTACCTTCTTCACGGACACGCAGAAAGACAAAAATTATTTTAGGGTCTGTACATAAATGATGCACCGTGATGGGAGGAGGGGGAGTCTGGCCAAAGTGGACACGCCATGTTAAAGGTATTGGAAAATGGTGCGCGCAGGGGGAGAGGAGTCTACAAATCTAAAAAAAACAGTGTACGTCATTTATGGACAGCATAGGGGATGACTTTGCTTCTAGGGGTGACCACAGAAGGTTTGCCTTTGCTCAAGGATCGGAATTCATCATGTTACAAACGTAAAAGTGAAAACATAAAACCTACTTCGTACGGGTCAGAAAAAAGCACCAACATCATGTTCATTATGGTACTTAGATTTCAGAATTATCAACCATAAAATTTACGTAAACATGACTTTGTCCAACTAACAAACAAACATTACGTTCTGTTCCTATTTTTTCGCTAGTTACACGGATAGACTAGTTGAATTAATTTTTTTCTTCTTACGTTTCAGACACTTTTGTTTCGTTCAACCATCTTTATATGGTACCTCACAGTGTTGGTTATGCATTTTTCCATGCTCATGCTGTGTATATCAATTACACATAAACTTACTTATGGATAACACATGATGGATATTTTAAGTGGCAATTAGATTAGATCAGTCCCCTGACAACGTTAGGAGATCAATTCCACATTTTTGTGTTCACAATTTTAAATTAATTAATGAACAAGAAGAAAATCAAATTCACACTCTTCCGAGCTGAGTGTGGTAAACATAATAAACGTAATAATGGACATTCGGTTTCTCAAAGGAATGCTAAACTACCAAGCTGACCACATAACTGTGTGTTCGATTTCCTGGGTTAACAGCGTACGTTATATGCACCGCATATCTCAGGGAATCTAGAGCTTGAAAATTATTTTTTGTCACATAATAAACAATGGATGCTACAAAGAGGTGGTAACAAGCGACAAAATCATAAGTTTTTTTCCTTGTTTCTTTCGGAAAATGTACACCAAGCTGAAATATTTTTGTAGTTAGCGACTGTGACCATTGACCATATATAGCATTAAATCATAATATGCTACACGTTTGTTGTTGTTTTAAAAAAAAAAAAGAGTGTTCGTTTGTACAATACCAGCTCATTGTGTTAAATGCACCACCGCGGCAATTCCTTATAAAACGCTCTAATAGACCGAAAAATCAATACGAGACTCGTTTGGGAACAAAAAAAAACCCGCTGCCAGATGCAGATGTGTTCAAATGAATTTTCGGTTATAATATTGAGGAAGTGTTCAAAGAACCGTAAAAATGTCTGTAATGAAACGATGTAATAATTAAAACCAAAATTCAAATTATTTTTCGGATAAACCACAATTTTGCTTCATTTAACAATTTATTGTAAATGTGCTACCATTTTGGTCGTGTGACTTGTACATTGTCGGCATAATGAATAATGTTTTCTGAACGTGAATTTCGTATATATATTTCGTTCCAGTGTTACCAAACGACCATTGTTTTATACGAAAGTATTCTCTGCCAAGGGCCTATGACCTCCCTCACACTATCTATCAGTTTGACAATCACCCTGACAACGACCGTCCTATGTACTCCTACGTTCTATACAAGTGACTGATAAGGGGTCATGCAAGAATGACGTCCACCCTTTTTCGGTGCTGACATTTGAATCATCAATAACTTGTCAAAAATGCATTTTATGAAGTCAAATGTGTGCTATACACCCTAATGGCTGGCTATGTAATTCAAACATGCTGCGAGAAAAAGATTCTTACAATCTAGTTGGTTGTGAGCAGTTGTCGTAGTCCCTCATCAAATGGTAAATTTCACGACCTTGTCCCATGGCTAACAAACTGGGTCTCGGAATCGGTGAGACTTTTCTTAGAGTAACCTTTAGATATCCTCTTTCGAATGAATCATACATGCGCTAAGAAAATATCAATGGATTTCGAGATTTCGAGTGGATTGCTACAAATATAGACACAATTTTGATAGATTCAAGTTGGGGCATCCCTAAGAACCTGGAACCTGGAACCAGTAAAATCAACACTAATTAGTTGGTATATTTGTAGGGTAGAACACACATCTGACGATTTGATGATTCAAATGTACTGGCAGCACTGAAAAATGAGGACGGTTACATACCTTAAACTAGCCTAGCTAATAAAAACTTCGATTCGAGGGGTGCTCTATTTGTTTCTCATAAATGAGACTAGATCGTATGAAATAGCCGCCCTCTGGGATTCCTGTCTTCAATTTACTGTATTAATTTGGTCTACTTAATACCACACGGCTTTGAACCCATTAGACCTAGTATTTGTACTTTAAATGTTAAGATTTTGGCGCAATTTGAAGCGGCCACGTTATTATCCGTACAGTATGTATTGAGGCTATTCAATCCATACTTGTGTCTACATTGATAAATACCACACAACAAGCAGAGCTCATCATTTCTGTCGATAACAAATGATTTTCGATTGTCAATAACCAATAATTGTAAAATGTAAATGCTGTAATCGAATGTGTGATCCGCTTAATTTATATCCAGACGGTTTTTTTTCTGAATAGGTACTGCATCTTCCCGCTATATATGGTCAAGGTAACCTTTCAGAAACGGTGTAGTCACAATGTTATCGACAATGATGACCGTAATAAGCGATCGGCTCGGTATAGCATTCTCTTATGATACGAAAATGTATTTTGTGACGATTGAAATGAAAGACATCGAATAGAACAAATCGGAATAATTCAAACAAACGAGGTAGTAGATTTTCCGAATATAATGCTTTATGTCATATGCCCGACGTGGATTCGAACACCCGATCATTGGATTTTGAATCCACATCGCTACCTACAAAATCGTTCAAAATTCAAAAAGATATGGACAAATATCTTGCGAGTTTTTAACGCATTTAAGTCACAAGGGGCTCGAAACATGTGTACCCCTTTGATTAGGAGGTCGAGCACACATTTGACTTCATAAAATGTATTTTTGTCGATTTATTGATGATTCACGTGTACGTGCGGCACTGAAAAAGGTGGAGGACATTCTTGCATGACACCTTTTCACCAGGCTATATACTGTTGTGGAGGTCACCTCGATACAGATATGCGATGACTATCGTCGCCGTGGTGAATTTTTTTGGAAGTAAAATCATCGAAGGTGGTAAGTTCCCGCGTATCTAATAAAATGGCGATCGAGGTGACCTCTACAACAGCCTTACCCTTTTCCGTTAATCGAACTTTGACTTTATCTCAGCGAATTTGTACGTATTTACATGGGTGTCAAAACACACGTACTGTCAACAGATTCCAGGGAAAAAAAGGTTTGTCAAAAGAGGTTGTCATATTTGTCTGAGTTATTCAAAAAAGTCACAAAAATGTAACGCAGCCAACCATGTCTATGTCTCATTCTCAAATGGCCTAATCCTAAGATAGAACCATATTTGTGTCGACGCTGTTTTACCGCTTAAGTATACAACTGAGAATCAGAAGAAAATACCAGGTGGTGTATGAATACTGAAACATAAATTTGAGTGTTGACAATTAAAAAAAGTGTAAATTGTCAACAGACCTAAATGTATGCCGAATAATTCTAGACTCAGTGGAGGTTCGCTTCGATCTTTTTTTTTGAAATTTCCAAACACACGTATTCGGTTGTATAGTTTGGCCGTCCCACAATTTTTTTTTTTTTGAAATAGACACAAAGTACGTTTACTTATTGTATTTGCTATAAGCTTTAGATTAATGTCAAGTGTTCATAATATACAATAGAAATCGGAGTTGAAATTTATTTTCTGATGAAAACTAGAATTTGCTGTTCTAGAAAATTATTAAAAAAAACAATTTTTTCTTCTTCTATGCCTTTCAGTTATGGCATGCAAATATTTTTCAGTATCAAGACATTTAACGTTTAAAGGCGATTAAGATTTTGGTTCGGTATATAAATTTGACTTAATAGCCGAATTAAGCCTATTAAGCAACTGTAATGACTGTAATGACACTATTTATTCGATTTTAATTGTTGAACTCATGTCTGAAATTATTTGAGATTTTGTTGCTCGAAATTTTAGTTTCAGAATTCTGTGCTCCAACTACAGCTCGTTTGCAGGTCTCCCATTATTACATACGCTTCTAGTATACCTTACGTTCAATATAATAAAATACAATTTCCGTGATAACACACAATAAAATACAAAATTGTTGCTAGAGTACTACAATGTGTGTGTGTCTAATGTTTTTGAAAAGATTGCAAAACTAAACTTTGAAATGAAAATAAATACACAGCGCCATGATTTATAATAACCACTTCGAAATCCGATACCATTCTTAGAGTTAATGATCTCTCATTGTGTTTTTAAAATTACAAACGGCGCATTTCTTGATTGTTACAAGATAATTGGTGCGAATTATTGAATTTTTTTTACTTCACTTTACTCATTTTCTCGTGATATATTTTCTCAATTAACGTTTTGTTATAAAGAAAGAGTTTAATTTCGAATTGGACCACTATTTTAATGCCGTGCATTGGATAATGTCAAAAGTGATTGTGTAATAAAACATTTTTTCCCCGTCTTATTGATAGGAAAAGGTGAAGGTTCTGTTTTATGCGGTGCTCTAGTCTGTTAGAATTTTGCTTACAAAATACAAAATACGTGCGAAACTATCGAGTTTACTACGACGGGTGACATGGGGGTCAGAATGGAGTCTACCTTTTTCAGTGGTGACAGCGGATTTGAATCATCAATAACTCGACACAGATGAATTTTATAAAATGAAATGTGTGGTCATTTATAAAATATCTGTGTCGAGTCAGTGAGGATTTAAATGTGGTGTCAACACTGAAAAGGTAGACGTCATATACTAGAACGGAATAAATAAGTCTGAGTGAATCCAAACGGGTCCATACCGTATGGTTTCATGACAACTAAGTAAAGAAAATTTAAGCTGGGCATCGCAGAGAGAGGCAAATACCATTTGGTCCCATGTCATTCTTAGATCATGATTAGTCCAAAGGCGTGCGTTACCCCTCGGTTTCGGTATGCTACTACTTCTACGTATTTTTGACCGATCGATTGAAAATCTTTTACTTCATCTAATTAACAATATAATCTCCAATTATTCAAGGTATCTGTAGCCGAAGGTCATTTTATTATTTTGGTTATGTCTGTTGCTAATCGATAAATCAATGCATGCACTTTCGTTAAAAACCATCAACGGAAATGCAAAATCGTCTCAAATTGATAGTTAAACATGAAAGCCATGGGGCGAAGTATGATTGGGTTTTCGCTCACAGACAAAAAGACTGGAAACTTCAAACCACCCACAAAACGAGGTACTGGCAGAGACTACCAGACGATGGACAATCTCAATCGTACAAGCAGTGGACCCTGTACCAAGACAATGAATCAATTTTACTTCCTGAAATTTATTCTTAGAATGTGTAAAAGCAATGCTTAGCCATTTCGTAAAAGTCAGAGACATAGCATTGGTAAATGTAGTTTAACGAAGGATAATCATTTCTCTACAAAATTCCATTTTCCCTTCCTCAAACTATCTAGCGCCGGTATTATGGAAATTTCGCATAATTATTGGTCTTCATATTATACAATGTGTGCCCCGGCGAACATACACTTCCTAATTATCAGAACTTCACAATTGATTTACAATGCAAATTTATGCCTGTCGAGGTGGTAATTGTATATCAATATTTTACTTTCAATAATAATACCATACCATAGCATGGATGTGTGTACACAATATTTGCAATAAAAAGAAAGAAGAAAAAAAAACTTCATCTGTGATAGATTGTCTTGATCGAACTTGCTTCTTCTTCTTCTTATATTGTATGCATACAATTTAATCGGATGTAATATGAGTATCAAAGTAAGTAACCTAAACCATGCAATAAAAGTTGGAACTCCTCTAGGGTCTTTTGCATCAGCATTGACAAGTTAAATTCTAGCTTCCATATCCCATAGCATTAATATATAACGACACTCGATTCTTCGTATATAATAGTTTTATCGTTCCATAATAAGTCGCTTTTTTATTATACTTCCGAAGCAATTTTCTGTGCTCATTAGAGCCTTCTCAACACACTCTACTTTTATTACAAAAAGAAGAAGAAAACAACAAAAGCAAAAAACAACAACAAAAAAGCAACGAACAACAGAGAGTTGCGGGAAATCAAGAAAACAACGTTTTTTCAAATAAATTTGAAACCTCATAACAGGGTTCTTGTTTGGCGATCAGAAAAGAGGTGAACAAAATGAAACTCACTATTGGTGGTACTCAAAACAGTCACCGAATTCCCTGTTCTCCATACAAAACCCACGGAAAACAGAGAAAACAGTGACTGTTTTGAGTTGAGACCTATCAATATTAAAAAAATATAAGTTTCACGCTATTTACCTCTTTTCTGAGCGCCAAACTAGAGCCCTGTTGACTGGCCATATTGGGCGATCAGGCGTCGCCCTAAGGGCCGGTAGCTTTCTTATATGAATATTGGGCCGATTCTAAAACATAGGACCCGGGTAAACATTTTTGTATTGATCGCCCGAAGGGCCAACAGATAGCCAGCCTGGTCCTGAAACTTAGCAAGAAGTGGTGCAAAAAGTCTGAGAAGTTTTTTAGTCACGTTCAAGGAACAGGTGTTTTGTTTTGCTTTTTTTCCCAAAATGGATCTCAGGATGTTTTTGCTCAAAAATAACGTGTGATACACCAAACGAAAGGTATTGGCGAGACGAATGATAATTTTCCGGTTGCAGAAAAAATAGTTTGTGACTTAGAAGCCCCATTGACAAGAAAGCAAGCCAAACAGCGTGCTTTGCTTATTTTTCCTCCCCATGTTTTGCCTCTTTCCTGGAACTTTTACCGTCTAGAATTTTATGGTTAACATTTACATGTCAAACGAAAGGTATTGACGAGACCAATCAGACAATCTGAAGTTCTTGGAAAACATCTAAGTGGATCAGTAGCCCTTTTGCAGTAGTAAGAAAGTAAATGTTTTCTCCAGATTCAATAACAACTGTTGTAAATAGTTGACAATATGAAATTCGTTGCAGACACCTATCGGATGCATAGATTTAATTGAAAACCATCGTTTTCTTGATTTCCCGCACCTCCCAGCATCAAACTGCAACTTTATTTTACTTTTTTTGCGTTTTTGTTGCTTCGATTCACTTTGTAATAATGGGTGCTGTGCACATTGCAGAAAAAGAACAGCAGAAAATGAAGAAGGTGAAAATGAAGTCAAAAATTTATTGTTTTGCTTACCTCTGGTACAGTTGTCTGGTATGGCGTATTGATAAACACAGGTGCATTATCATTTACGTCTGATACACGAACAATAATTGGAATGCTTCGTTTGATTCGTGTTGAACGTATCGTACAAGATATCTGAAAATGTAATAGATGAATGCGATAAGATTATGAGTTCATTGTTTCTTCTTCTTCTTCTTCTCACAATATAATTTAATGTTGTTGGTTAGTGTGAAAAGTGTTTAAGTGATTATATGTTAGGAATTTTTCTTTTCTTTTTATTTCATTAATGAAAGAATGACCAATTTATACCTGAAAAACAATGTGACTCAAATTATCTTGATCTCGATCGAGTGGCTTTAACAGCTGTAACGTTTTGCCGTTCAGCAAAAAATTGGGATTTTCCTTGGCGAAAATCAGTTCCAAAGCAATTTCCGTGTACGGATCACCGTAGATAGGTAATTCAGCCGGTGTTGTTCGTTGACCAACATCTGAAATTAATTTCAATATTCCTTTGTTAATAATAATAAAGAAGAAGCAATAACAAAAAAATGCAACAAAAACCGACAACTTGTAAGTTTGTAATTTAACATTGCATCCGGCATTTAATATAAGAAACAGATCAGACCGTACGGCGATCGTATTGAATGCGAACTGTAAAATGTAATCTATGTTAATTAGAGCCAGTAGGTAAGAAAGTATCGTTGATGGACGGACGGACATTATACACACACTCACACATATAGTTGCAAAGATCGAAGATGAGTCAATAATTAATCAATTTAGAAAACGGGTGACTGGTCGTTGATGCGCTACGAAACGGCTTTCTTATTTTAATCTTTAGTCGTTTCTCTCCAGCAACATAGGATCAGCACTCTGCGCGACGTCAATAATTATCATAAAGTTGCTGATCAATTGATATTGACCATTTTGTTGGATAGTTTAAATGCATAAAATATCAAATTCAATTAACTCTCCAAGCTCATCATTTCTGTTATCGAACGACATTACTTTCAAAACAAAGATAAGAAGCGTAAGTATTTGTGTCCGTTATTAGTGAAATTTACGTGATGCCAGACCGATTGAAAAGTAATGCGTGCTGGACACAATTAACGTAGGAAACGTATGAAAGTAATTTCTGAACACTATTTGAAAGGATCATAACGTAGGGTATACCTGTGGTGTGTATGTTTTCTATATGTTTCATAGAAGATTCTATTCATTTGCAACTTTTCAATTTGAATTTTTTTGTTACACGGCTGGATTCGAGAACTTGCGACCTCAGACTCTCGAAGCTATGTTCTTACCAATGTTGCTGTTAAGTCATACTGGTTCGACAGTATTATTGTGTAGAGTTGGTACAGAAGTACACATCGGCATCACGTGGGTATGCCCGACGCTCACATATACATTCTCCACGTTACTGGTACACTTTACAAATACTAACTAATGCCTTGTGCAAGTTCAAATTTAAAGAAACTACTAAATAGCATTGTTGCCCAAACTGAATCGCATCGCATAAGCGGATTATTGAATGTATGGAAATTGAGGACTCATTTTTTGCACAAAATGTATGGAAATTGAGGACTCATTTTTTGCACAAAATGTAT
>JANTFA010139609.1:0-11676 GCA_026413405.1 Phytosciara flavipes
GTGACTGTTCATTTAATTTTATATTAGGTGACTGTCAGTGTCTCAAAAGTTTTTCTCCCAAGGTTGTTGACAACAGGTTAGGGCGCCCACGAAGGCGTGCGGCACACAAAATTGATTGTAAGCAAAATCAACTTGAAGAAAATAAAATTTTTTGTTGAGTTTGGAATTGTCTATAAAATTTTATAAGCGCAGATGTCACCACTAGGAAATTTGGTGGCACCGCCTTTGTTATCATCTCGGAGGTGTCTTAACCTTGGTCTTAATCTGTTAATACGTATCTTTGAAAATTCATATCTCGGCGAAATGTTGATATTTTTAAACGTGCGGTACTGCGTTGTACTCGTATTGAAACCTAGATTACGTTTCAAATAATTATGGGGCACTCCGGACCAAGGGGGAGGAGTATATTTTTTTTGTAGTTATGTACTTGCGTCACGGCCCTTATACTAACGTAGCGCCATGATTCCGCTAGCAGAAATATTTACCGAAACTGAACCAAATAAAAATTTTAAAACTAAGCCAACTGAACCGGACACGAACATTTACGCTAGCACAAATATTTGTGCCCACACAAAACTTTGTGTTGGCACAAATATTTGTGTTGTATCGAAAAAAAACTTAACGAACAACACACAATTTTGTGCTGGCACAAAAATTGCCAACACAAAAATTGTCACTATCTTAAAATGGGTGATGTAACTCAGATATTAAGACGGAAAATTGTTTTTGGGACCAAAACAAAGATTTTTTGTTCGGGAACATTACCTACTTGACGGTAAAATTTTGAAAATATTGATGAAAACAGCGTTTTCCCATACATCCTGAGAGAAGTCGAAAAAGAAATCTCGACCTTAACGAGTCTTTGCATTTTTTACCGATCAATGCCGCTAATTTTTCGCCCACTGCAAACTGCCAAAAGAAAAATAGAAAGATAGAACAAGAAAACCAATTCAGCTCGTATGAAAACATGGAACATTTTCACTCTAACTGGGTTCTCCAGTCGCGCATTATCAACTTTCTGTATGAATAACGGTTGCTAGTTTATTGGTAAAATTCTACTCAAGGTCGTAATAATTTAGGAGTTATCCACATGCGTGGGTTTTAATTGGTCTGGACAACAAACCTTTCTACTTTGTAACCAATTGAATCATCGTCAGTTTTCAATTTTAAAAGGCGTATTGATTTATATTACTAAAATTGGGGATGGCTGGAAAGTTGAAAATGATTTACAAAAATTGTTATTTTCCTACCAAGGTATGTTTGAAGTTATTTTCTCTCACCAGAGGTCAAAATCAGAATGTCCTGGTGTTGGGTGTTTGAATTCGGTTACAAAAAATTAATTCGAGATAATAGCTCAACGTTCCCATGGTAAAGGAATGTTCTTGCACTAGTGCGTGAAAAAGCGTAGTTACCCCGCACACTGTCAGTCAATGTCCAAACACATGCATGGAAATGCGATGATTATGGCCCGGAATTGCGAAAAGTTTTGTTTTAAACTAATAGGTTTCTGTTTGAAATGAGTCTACGCCAAAGAACTGAGCCATAACAATCATTATATTGTTCAATGTTGTTACAAAGGGTAGAGTTAATATTCCATGTAATAGATTAGACTTTTTATAGAAACATTTTTTTCAACTCATCGGCGTACGAATATGGAGACCATTATTTTCATTTAGTCGCCGGCCGATAAAATGTAGTTCCAGCATAATATATAGGTAGTAGTCCATGGCCTTGTCCCGTGACTAAGAAACTGGATATTGGAATAGAACAGAATCGATGAGACTTTTCTCATGCGGAACCTTGTCTGGTGTACTATAGTGATCCTCTTTCGAATGAATCAAACATGCTCTTTAGAAAAGTTTCGTAGACTTCGAGATATTTTAGTGCAAAGTTTGTGGGCCACAGGACAAGGTCATGGACTGCTACATGTATAGACGTAGGTATAGAAGCGATTTCAGTGATTTCTTCCACTACATTATACACACAACATACACATCAACGGTAACAACAATGAAAGCATATCAAAAGGGTAAAAAGCACTTAAGCCAGAGTGTGGGCAGACGTTTTTTTTTCACTTTGCTGAAAAAAGGGGGGACAACAATTTTGTTCGACAAGGGAAAAAATTATTTTTTGTTACTGCTACCTTCCGATTCCGATGTTTTCACTTGTCCTACAGTCCTATATTATTGATGACAAAAAAGAATGAAGTCTGATCGTGCGTATAAAATGGTTTAATATTTTCACATTTTTATGGGAATTTATGAATAATGGGACAGCACTTTTTCTTAATGATTTTCAGATATTTGCGAATGCGAAGACGGAGACGAAAAAAAGGTGCGACATTTTTATGGGGTTCAAGTCGGTGTCATTACAAATTTCATTATCATTTTACGATATTATACAACGGCGACATTACATTTATAGATGCGAAATGGCAAGTCTTCAAATATTATATTGATTTCGTCGTATTAATCGACTTTCTGCCATCCTGTATCGATAAAAATAAAGAAAAATCGTTTCAACGACAATATTCCCGGTGAAAATGAAAAATAAAAATAAGAAAATTGTGTCGGGGTTGCAGTCATATATAGAGTTGTATAATATACAGAAAGAAATTGGAAAAGGGTAAAGTTCCTCATCATCATCGTTTCAATCACCTCCCTGCTATACAACAAATAAATTCGGTGTTTTTTCTCTCCTCTTTTCATTCCTAGAGAAAATATATATGAAAAAAATGCGAAGTGAGGTGGACATTCCGATTTTCCGGTCAAAATATCTTTCAAACATTTCAGTAAACGGATGTAAAATTTTCTTTTCCCCTTTCCAATTCGCACTTTTCACTTCTTTTTTTGCCCCGTACAAAGTATGTAGGGCTATTAGGATCGATATGTCATTTATAATTAGAGCACTGTGCCCAGCCAGCCAAGGCATAGTTGGCGGCTGAGACATAGCCGAGAGGTTTCGGCGGCCGGCGAGTATGACCTTGATAGCGGCTGAATTTACAAATTTAGAATTCGATGAAAATATTAGTTTTGAAAGTATTCTAAATAAGTAGGCTGAATCACATGTAGTAGATCAAAAAAATGGGACGACACAGATAGAAATGGGCTTACATTAGAATCTATGGATTGACAGTACGTGACTCGACGTGGCCGAATCTTTTTTTGGAATTAGGATTTAGTTTCCTCATTATCTAAGACGAGAGATGTTCGAATGTGAATCTTCACACTGAGCCACTGCGTTGTTAATCCAGTCTTCGGTGTTTATTTCAAACCGCCGTTTGAGAGAAAGTAATCCCTGTAAGATTCGAATACGTTCTCATCAACAACAGCAACAAGAACATCGCATAGTGCATAGATGGGACTCAACATCGATGTAGCTTAGGTTTGTCGCGCGGCTTACCACTGGCACTGTAAAAAAGGATTTAAAAAAGAAGAACCACAATTAGCGAAACTAGTAAATAATGCCCCAGCATTCAGGTTATTAGAGCGGATTATTATTATTATTATTTATTTACGTAGGTGCTAGGGTTATGTAGATACAACTGTTACGGTGGTATTAGGGTTACGTGTAGGTCCTATGGTTTCGTACGCTTTAGGTATACGTGATCGTACGGGGCTCTTTTGCAGCTTCTGCTACGGTCTTTCTTCTGATTTTTTTTCTTCTTCCTCCAACGGCTAGGAAAGCGTATTACATATGGTCTCTGTATTTTTCGGCTGGGTAATATATTATTTCTGTACACACACGAATGAAATATATTTTTCATGTTATGTGCGAAAATATGTGCGTCGGTAAAAATGAATGTTTTTCCTAAAAAAAATTACTTTACGATTCAAGGATATAATAGTGATATGTTAGGTATCACAGACACGAGAGCATATGGAATATGCCATTTCCCCTTTTTTTATGCGAGAATCTTGAATTGACATGACTTATATATAGATGTCAATTTAATATGTCAGAAAATAGAGATAGACTCGCTGAAAAAGCTATGGAAATTGCGGACGCATAAATATGATTTACTACACACACGGCATTGTCTTCTTTTGTAGGTGGGAGCTTCGGAATAAAATTAATTGGCAGCAAGCCTGTTTTATTCATTCAATGCAATGACAGCACCGCTTGTTCGGATGCCAGTGTGGAGCGTGTTATTCAGCGGCGATGAACTGGAGTACTGTACTTCAATTTCTTTCAAACTAAATAATTCTCCCTTTGATTTTATATATTTTGCTTGCGTATTACAAACTTTGTAAATAAGTCTTACATCATCTAAACACGCATCAAACCGACTCTAATCGCAACCCAACCGTTATGGAAATAATTTTATTCTTTGACATTTTCTTTTTATTTATTGTACAGCGTGAGTTCTGTGTGGTATTAATACCTCAACTAACCATCTATGAAGTTTGGTTTGTGATGCCTATACGAAGTGGCAGGTTTCGTTCATGCAATATATGTAGGTTGAAGAAATAATTCTAAACCGAATTCGTCAGCGCCAGATTTCGAACCCTGGTGTACACATGGTAGAAAGCCATACCAATGGCTAACCAGTGTGTATATCTAGGTGCTGTCCACCATTTTTCGATACCTCTAACATGACGTGTCCACTACGGCCATCACGGTGGACGTCATTTTTATGGACAGCCCCCAATGACTGAATGCAACATATTTTATGTGATTGCGTGTGTATATATTACCTGGCCTAATTCCCATAAGAAACTTAATTTTTTCTAGAACAATAGAAATTTTATTGTTTTGGAAATAAATACGTTTCTTATGCCAATTATGGCAGTAATGCGGATTATAATATCATACGAGGGTGAAACATTACTATTTATACAGATAATTCACCATGTCAAACAAATTCGAACGAAGAGCCAATTATTTGTAGTACTAGATTTGCAAAATGTTAAATTGAAGTGTTCAGAAGAGCGATATTTCCCAGAATTCCACTGATTCACAGTAAAGCTGAATGTTTCAGATGAAACAGCAAATATTTTTGTTGTTTATTCAGCTAGAATATCAAACACACGCATTTTGAAAGCTAGATTTGAAATGTAAAAAAATGGTTCAAAATGTTTCCGGCCGAAAGGTAACTTTCGCGACCGCTCTCCCCGGCCTAAAAATGAATTTCATCAAATATCGAATATCGAATGTGCTATGATCGATGGTAGCTGAAATTTTTATAGAGAGGGATGAGTATAAATGAAATAATTAAGATGTATGCCTCTCATAAGCAACCAGCTATTTGTCACCCGCGGCCCTTATGTTTTCATATGGAAAAGGTGTGATCCGGCGTATCTATTAAAAAGGCAGTTCATGTGACTTCCCTTCACCCGTGCACACGGTCCACGAGACAGAATTATTCATGAAAATAGGTTGAGTGATCAAAAATGATGTAAATAAAATGCATTACATCAGTGCGCACGTGTGCCGTGACGAAAAGCCGAACAAGTATAAATTAAAAGTCAAATTGTATTCTGTAAATGGGAAAGATGCGGAAAAATTTAGCATTTCAAATTAAACCGACAGGCAGCAAAGTCAAAAGGAAAAATAAATAAATAAAACAGAGACGCACAAAAAAAAGAGAACCTTACGTTCATCATACATAATGTTCCCTTTTTTTGTGGTCGGTAATTAGAAGCATACTTTTTTTTAACTGCGATAATAATTATTCAAATTAATATAGAGGAATGGTACAAACAAACGCACTTTAACTTTTCTGATCTCATTACTGATGTTAAATAATTTTGTCTCGGTTACCACTAACAAAAAGGCAAAAAAACAGAAAAAGAGAGGAGGAGGAAAACGTTTCCTTTTTTAACGCCTTGTAATTAAAATAATGATGTTTAATTAAAATTTTGATGAAATGGTGATTTAAATGGATCAAAGCACTGTTTTAAAATTAATTAACTCAGTTACTTGTAGGTGTTCCTTTTTCTTTTTCTTCTTTTCTTTTTTGTGTACCCCTCACCCCCAGCGTTATGCTTTATGTTAAAAATTGGAACGTACGTTCAATCATTTGAATTTGTTGATTGATTTTTATGTCTTTATTCTATACATTATTGCAAAGGTAACCATTTTAATTGACGACGAGTTCTTTCAATTTATGTTTAATGGAAATTATAATTAAAATGTTGAGGTTTTGAAATTTTGAATTTATTGAAGTGGTAAGTTGTTTTCTTTATAGACCCCCATTAACAGTTTTAAGATCTAATTACAAGCTTCGTTTGAAAGACCAGCTTAACGTGACTACACCGAACCACATCAAAATCATGCATCGGAGAGCTTATCGGAGCTTACATAAGCTTATTGGTCATTCAGGTTCGCAGGCACCAAAAACACTGCGACGACTCATAAGTTCTGAAGCTTCAATTAAATTCAAAACAATACGCTACGCAAAGATTGCATCCGGACTATTCTAGTGGAAAACCAGAATGTAAGCTTCTGTATGGCAGTGGCAGATGTGAGACCCTTCGGAAAAATGTCGCCGGCCGGCTGCTAGCCAAAAAATAATGAAATCGGTGGAATGAAAATTTGGCTTAAGACAGCTTGGCTGGTACGTAATAATTGTTTCAGCAATTGATCCACGTACTAAAACCTGTCGTGGAGGGGAAGTGGAAGGGGAATGGGAATGGTCACATGTTCACCTTTAAACGCTGAAACGTTTTATGTATGGCGAACGCACTAGTGCGGTAAAACTATGTGAAAATTCTCTTCAATACTTTGTAACGAGTTACGTCAAGTAATCGTTCTCACAAAGTGCGAGAAGCATTCCCGATGAAATATCACAAACTTCACAAACTTTTTCCATGAATGCGACTGTGTAGATGGTTTCACCTCGTGTACATTACAATATCCCATTTATACCATTGTGGTATACATTATGGAGATGATATGTCTTCAGTGAAGTTTGTTGATGCGAGCCGACTGAGTATGAGTAAGGGTGCATTTATAACGGGCGTCTGCTATTCATTCTTAAAAGATAAAGAAATAACGCGAGAAATGATCATTTTCGGAAGTTAAGTTTAAGTCATACTTGCCATTTAGGGAATATTTGGAGGGGTCGGTCTTACATTTGACCAGGGGCAATTTTTGAGAATTTTAAGAAATTTCCATTTGAGAAAATTTGGAATATTATTGTGAGTCAGTTCGCACTGCGGAGATTCTTAGTGCGGCGCTGTATATTTTGTGCGGTGTTTAATTTGGCGAAAGAGCCTTGTAGTATCTGTGAAATGTACTGTTCTTTCAAGTAACAATGGTATACTGGTTGGTTGTTGTTACAGCGGAGAGGTTTCCGGAAAGGCAGTACCAGTAACACTGGATTGCATGTGTCCTTTACGAATGTCCTCTAAACATCATTGCTAAATTCAACTTTACCTTTAAAAAAAACTTCGTATCTGCATGAAGATTGTTATTAACCCCACACCACTTACCAACTTACTACTTCATAAAAATGTCTGAAGAGAAATGCACAATTTCGTAAAGGGTGGACGAACCAGATCCATAAATAAATTAAAGGAAAATATGTTGACGGATTTATAGACTCGAAGTGGATAAAGAATAAAAGTTTATTGAGAGTACAACATTAAACCAGATGCAATTATCCCGATATTCATGGTTAATGCTTTTTTATATTTATAATCGAAATTATGCTGCGTGTATACGTATACAACACCCCACACCAAAAAAATGCGTATATTACAGTAATTACACTCAATTTTCCCCATTTTTGTACTATATTCAATTTTCTATTTTATCCCTCCGACATCCATTGTAATATAAATTTTCTTCGCAATTCCGGGCCATAATCATCACCTTTCCAATATCGTTTTTTGGTGTCTTTTTCGCACTTGGGCTTTTTCAGTTATTTTATCGCACGCTGTAGAGTCGGATGCTGCAAAATAAAATTACATTACAATGAAACAAGAAAAAACTAGAATCGCCTGAAGTAATAAACTTCACTCAACGAAGACCCTGAAAGGATCGTTCCAAGGAAACTAGCAGAATTTCCTCTTTGAATGGCGATAGTAGGAAAACGACCGTGTGGCTCACCTGTGCTGCTGCTCATCCTCTCTCATCCAAGGCTATACACTAAGGAGGTTTTGCCATCCGCCATTTTTTCAGACAAATGGTGTCACCCCATTGCCATCATGGTGCGAAGAAATACCGTCACGCGTCACACCTACCTGGGTAGATAAATAACTAGCTCATAGCGACAAAATATTCCAGCAAAAAAAATAATTTTTTTTTGGCTGCTCTGTGATCAATAAAAAACAATAAAACACTGATATTATCAATTTTATTTGAACGCAGAGTGAGAAAAAGTGTAACAACTAAATGGAAAAATGTAGCCCAGCTCGATAATTTGCATATTGTGAAAAATTAATGGTTTGTAATTATTGTTCGGCTTATTCTATATTGTGTATGATTTAATATTTATTAGCATTTTTTTCCTGCTGTTTTGTTGTTGTTGTTGTTTTTACTTGCTTGTTTGAATTCATAGCTGAGATATAAATAATCCAAATTTAATTTATAAATCTTTATCTGGGCAAGGTGCACGTTTTTGGTTATATTTTACTATTTTAGAATAATTGCTGGAAACATCTACAACGATATAGTGTTGGTTGTAACGACACAAAAGTCAACTTTCATTTCATTTATGATTCGCTATTTTATTTGCATCCGGAAAAGTATGGCTAGCATTTCAAAGGCTGTCCCGATAAAATTTACTTGGTAATTTAATTGAGAAATGGGGGTAATGGGAGACAGCACCCAATTTCTCAACGTTATGCAACAAGTTGCGAAAAGTGGTGGTTTTTGTCACTAGATGTGATGTTATATTGTGTAGACTACCACTTTCGCAATGCGTTGCATACAACGTTTTCTGCAACAAGCTGCGAAAAGTGAACTTTAGAACTTTTGAAATGCAAACGTGCGTCAGTACAGATGTTTCGATTTTCACTGGTTGTTTTTCAATTAATTTAATCATAGAAGCCCTTTTCAAGCAGTCACTCACTGACATGTATACATCGAACAATTCTAATAACTCACGCAATTTTGTTGATAAATTAGCGTTTTCCTTCAAATAGTTAATTAATTGTGTGTTGTTGTTGTTAAGCGTGTGTACTTCAAACTTTAAGTATAACAAAATTTATAAAACGCTAATGCGCTAGCAGGCGTATGAATGACTGAAGTTCTTGTGTTGTGGTTTTTTTTAAATAAAATGAATTGAATGCAGCTATCGGTTATTCGGAAATTTTGATAATTCCAATAAAATGACCGAGCAGTAAGCTTCCGTTTCCTCTATTCACTGATCAATTGCCGAAAGAGATTTCACCCTTAACCACCAACTGTTTTTGTCACTAGTGTTGCTAGGGTTGCTTTTTGTAACTAGTGAAATAGGAAATGGTTTCATGTTTGCATTCAAAGTAAGTAGTACATTTGTCAACACGTTATAGTGAACAATGGACCAGGTCAAGTCAAGTCAGAACGGAAAAAATTCAGATCAGGTTAGGTTTTCTATTTTCACATTAAGTTCAGATCAAAATCCATGTCAGATCAAGTTCAAGGTCAATCATCTCAAGTTGACCTGACCTTTTCCGAGCCTCAGTGCTCAAAGCATCACGATTTCGATATGTATGTATCGAAAATGGTGAGTCACGTCGGTCGGGGTCACCAGTTGTGGTGCTTGAATGTAAAGACAAGAGTGTAAAACTCTAAAATGATTCATTGACAAATAAATGTTCGACCGCACACCTCGGCGCACCAGATCGGAATGGCTCGATACAATTCAATGTGTCGATATGTATGTGAGTGGTGAGTTCACATAAGTGAACCGCCACAATGGCTATTTTGAAGTGCATTTCTTATCAAGTTTATTTTCCATTCTAATTATAGTTCACTGTAGACATCTACCATGGTACACAATAGCAGTGCAGTGCATCAATAGAGCTGTATCTATTTGACGTTATTGTGTCAGTAGAAATTTTTCTTTATTATTATAAGCTTATTGGGTCATACGGATAATACACATGACCTATCAAATATGCCACAGAGTAGGAAGATAATGTTATAAGAAATAAATGCGACCGGGGTTAGCTGATTATTATACATTCAGGTTCATAGTTTGTATAGGTATCTCTATAGATTGTCATATTTATATATACGGAACGTTTGAGTAAAACCGATGCGAAGAAATCAATAAACTTTTCCGTTTTTAGCTTTCTGAAGTTTTCTGTTTTCATTTTTTATTCGACATAAAAAAAAGAAGCAGAAGAGGAGGAAAATTGTATTATATTTTTCTATGCTGTATATTATAGATCGTTGTCATTTTGTAGGTATTCTGAATGGAATACCGTCACCAACACCACAAATATCTTCCTTCTTTCCTATACATATTGCTCATTCCACGACCCGTGACTAACAAACTGGGTCTCGAAATAGCTCACAAGAGCGGTGAGACTTTCCTTTAGAGATGAGCGGGTGGGCCGAAGTAGCTCTAAAACTCGAACCCGACCCGTATCAATTTCACCTGATGGTTGGGTTTTCGGACTTAAAAAACTTAATCCAGACTTAGCGTTTTCGGATTGAGTTGGGTTGGGTTTCGAAAAAATCTTCCCCCCCCCCTCTCAGTTCTACTTTTCTTAGTGCAACCTTATCTGGTATACTAGTGATCCACTTTCGAAGATATTCTTTGATTTCGAGATATTTCAGTGAAAAGTTTGTTGGTCACGGGACAAGGTCATGAACTACTACATATATGTACATCACGTTCCATACACATATATGAATTTCTACACCCAGAACCTAGGAGGAGGAACATTATGTTTTTATTTCAATATGTTGTTTTATTATTACTTTCTTCTCGTTCTATTTTCTTTCCCTCCTTGCCTTGGTGTGGTGAAATATGAATGAAATGATGATTGAAAGAAATGTTTTATTTTTATTTATTACATTGTGTGTGTATACATACTGTATTCGTTTTCATTATACGACATGCTCCCTGTGTGTCACTCTTATTTATTTCATTTTATTCTTTTCCACTCTACCATTTGATTTGATCCAAACAGTTTTCAATTTGATGTGGTTGTCAATTATGCTCAATCAAACGCGTTATCATGTTGTGTCTGAATGACTGTTTCACATTTTGATTTTCTGCTCACTTTCAAATTAACAGCGGGAAAGGAATGATGGTTTCTTTCTGAGTATCTTACATTCCATAATAGAAACGTGCAAAAGCCGAGTAAATTTAAAACTATAATTTTTATTGTCGACAGTGGTGGAGAGGAGAAAAAATTTGGCATTGTACATCAGTTATCGAGGGGGTATTCACTTCAGTGAATGATTATAGTCGGGCCGTTTTATATGTCATCTCGTCGGTTCATCTTTATATCCTAGGTGATAGAGCACGAAAAAAATAGAACTAATTTTTCGTCCCAGCTTCGGTAAATCGGTGGTTCTGGTAATTTTACGGTTTTTACCGTAAGCCTAATATAACTTGAGAAAGAGACACAATTTTTTATTCAACTTAAGTCAGGGTCAAAATGGGGCCAAAATTGAATTTGAATACATTTTGCTTGTCTTTAAAAATTTCGCCGCGCACAATGCCAAAGTCACTCATTGAAGGTGAGTCTGACACAACGCCAACTTCTCTCCAATGGGTGAATTTGGCAC
>JANTFA010139620.1:0-12410 GCA_026413405.1 Phytosciara flavipes
ATATGAAATCGCTATGTCCTCCGCTCCATACAAAGTTTGACATTCGACCATACCTGGTTTATACTTTCATTGGAAATCACACCAGTTGATAATTCACACCATAAGTAAGCGCGCTAAAGATTCAAAAAGAAACGCAAAAATAGTTGTTTTGACGCACAGTTTTTATATTGTGACAGTGTTAAATTGACAAAAAATGCGTTTAAAATTATTTTTGGCGTCACATCGTAAAATTTCCATTCAGGCTAAATAGATATTCAAAGTTCAAAGTTTTTGGTATTGCTCATCACGAGATATTTGCGGCAGCACTGTGTAAACTGTGCTTAAATGGTAATTTTGCGCAATTGATGTAAAAATTTTCAGCCCGAGGCAAAACCGAAAACAGTTTTTCATCCTTGCATGATGTGATTCAACGTTGTTTATCTACGAAACGACCTATGAATTCAACATTTTCAACACTAACAAGATGCTAGTGACTATTTTCTGGCGTAATAATCTATTAAAATCTGAGGCTAAACTGTCATGTATAAAGTGTGTGTCCCCGGAAGCGGCATCATACACAGCAAAGTCAACTAGCCGGGCTGTCGCATGCAAGATAAAAGAACATTAATCATCGCCCGGTAGCTCAGTATGGCCAGTGTGTGCCTAGACATTGCCTTCTCCATATCTATAGATGCTATTTTAGCTTCTTTCAAAACGCTAATACTCATCTACTTAAGCATCACACATTGATTTTAAACTGATTACGTCACGTAATGCGAAATTTAATTTCTGATAGACTAAACATGCTGACTGTGACGATGATAATAAAGTAAAATTCAGACTTCGATACTGAAAATTCGAACAACATAAAATCAGTTTACGCTACAGATTTAATGTGAAACATCACTCTCAGTGAATAAAGATTGCAGAAAATTGTCTATTGAAATAGGAAATATGAAAGTGACTTTTGTCTTTCTGATATTGATCAGTGTGATTGTTTTCGTGAATTCAAGTCCAATAACAAATGGCCCAAGCAAACGTGTTACGCGTAATATTCTGCATCCGCAATTAATAACTATCGCTCGGAGAGCAGCAGGCAGAAAGGCAGTCATTGTTATGAAAGAGTTGGTTGCGAGACTACGGGAATTTGAGAGAGTTAAAAATCTTCAAAATAATCCTCAAATAGAGCGATTTATTGCTACCAGTCCTAGAACTTACATCAACTTCGCAGCTTTCACATCAAAACCGTACTTTGATGAGGTGAAGAAGGAGTCTGAAAAAGATTTTGATGATCTGAAGATGGGACTGTTTAGAGCATTTACTTATACAACGGAGGCTACCTACCTGCGAGGACTATGACAACGTTGTTAACACCCATGTAAAATAAAGAATTTCATTTGATTTGATTTAATTTCGTGCTTTTATTATTAAACCAACGTTGATCTATCACAGTTGACAGCGATAATGTGATAATGAATGAGCCTGAATGACCTTTATGCATATTAATACGTCGCATTACAATTATTCATAATGAAATAGTTGTTTGGAGCCATTCACAAATTACGTTCGCCGAAATTAACGAATTTTTGGACCCTCTTGCGTCCTCCTTAGTGCTTCAAAGTATGCGTAGAGGTGGAATATTCTAACGATACGAATTTTTCCAAAGATGAAAGTGGCGTTTGGTACTCCTTCCGACGATCACCAATAGTTATTTGGATCACAAGGGACGAAAAGAAAAGACCGTGTGCGAGAGTTGCGGTACGAGCCGAAGGCAAATTTTCTTCATTCGTTTTCAATGTACACGTTCACTCATATAATATTCTAATTGTCCGTTTGAAACCTACTGAAGACCCCAATTTAATAGAATTCCTGAACATTCTGAATTTGTAAGCGCGCCGTGTTGCTAACCCCCTTTCAGGTAAAAGTAATTCATTGAAATTAGATATTTGAATTTTCAACACGATCATTTTGCACTGTTTTTTATTTGATCCAATTCTACACTGTAAAAGGTGAGTATTCAAACGTCACTGTCAAGTTTGTTTGTAAATAGAAAAAAAAAACATTTTCGTTTCATAACATAGTGATAGAGTTTGCGATTACGCAGAAAATGTCTCAGAAAGACATTCGTTATTCGAATTTCCTAGTAGCTGGCATTTCAACGTGTTTTGCCACCGTCTTCACCAATCCACTAGAAGTATGTGTGCAAAGCAAGTCTCTCGTCTTTATTACTCAAAACCTACACGTGGTTAATTCATTGCTTTTAAGGTGGTAAAAATTCGATTACAACTTCAAGGTGAATTGATTAAGATCGATCCGAATAAGAGAATTTATCGTGGAGTTTTTCATGGACTGTATCGAATCGGTTGTGATGAGGGTGTTAAAGCGTTGCAAAAGGGTCTGGGTCCAGCTCTTGGATTAAAGTTTTGTCAAAACTCAATACGGTAATGTCTTTTAACCCTCTTACGATGATCGTATATGCATCAAAATGATTGTTAAAACTAATGAAGTAAGTGACTTTCGATCAGTTTGTCAGTTTGTTTGTGTTAATACTTTTCATCACCAGAAATAATTGTCTCGATTTATGCTATTAAAATGCTTGCCGTCTGTGAAAGGCTTAAGAAAATCTTAAATTTTTGTCGGTCCTGTTCATTTAATTGAAATGTTTATCATTTTCGCTTGCTCCAGTTTGGGAATATTTGATACAGCGACGACATTTGGATGGACCAAGAACACTGATGGTCATATGTCAGTATGGCGTGGCTACCTATGGGGTGCATTGGGTGGCTCTATTGGATCGTGTTTAGGCAGCCCCTTCTATTTAGTTAAAACTCACATGCAATCTTATTCTGACGCAAAAGTAGCAGTTGGTTTTCAAAGAAAGCACGACGGAATGATTTCAGCATTTAAGAAAATCTATAATGCTCGCGGTATTCGTGGTTTATATCGTGGTGCATCTGCTAACATTCCAAGAGCTGGCTTAGGTGATAGCTGATTCCCGATTTAGTAACATGAGCTTCACAAACCATTTCACTTGTTTTCGCACTTATAGGGAATGGTGCTCAACTGGCAACATATGAACCGTTGAAGGATTATATGAAACGGAATGGTTGGAGTTTCTCGAATTCAACAGTGAACTCATTTATTTGTTCATGCATTGCTGGTACAACGATGGCCATAGCCGTTAATCCGCCAGATGTCATTCTGACTCGTTTATACAATCAACCGTTGGACGATGCTGGCAGAGGAAAATACTATAGTGGAGTCTATGACTGTTTCGTTAAGATTGTGAAAAGTGAAGGCTTTTCTGGATTGTATAAAGGATTCTGGCCTTCGTATATACGTCAGGCGCCGCATTCTATACTGTAAGTCGAACTGATAATGTTCAGCCATTTATGTGCTAACAATTCTCTCATTTCAGGGTTTTGCTATTCTACGATGAAGCGAAGAAGTTGAGAGATAGACTTTTCCCTGAATGATAAGAAAAATGTTTGACTAAATGTTGGACTGACGTCAATTACATTCTAATCATTCTTGAAGTGCCGAGAACTGAATAATCAAGGAAAACCTTGTATGTCAGAAGAAATTTTAGTCGACCATTTGCCAAAGAGAATAGCTAAAATCGTTAACACATTTTTGCATAGCATTGAGGATAAGAGTTTGAAAATAAAATGGAATTTTACATTTGAATTTTTGATACTCGTGTTGGTAGCGTGATTAAGAAAAACCAGCTAGAGGAATCACTTGTCCGGAGGTAGAGTGATGAAAAGGTCAAAATTTTGAATTCAAGATTTCCACTTCTTGGTTGTCCTCCTCTCTGGATCCTCTACTCCAGATGTGTCAAATGATTAACAGACTGTAAATCGAATGGTAATCGTGAGCCACAAATGTTTTTAATGAAAAAGAAGAAGTTTGGAAATAATTTGACCTTAAAGCGGTTCCTATCTAAAATTCTCTCAATTGGAACCTCGACGAAACTAGGCGCCATACGAGGAAATTACCAGCAATTAGATGAGAAAAAACGTGAATCGTAGTTACATTGGGACTGAAAATAAAGGGAGGTGAGACAACTCAGCCATTTTGAAAATTTGATTTTTTTGCAACCGGAAGATGGTGAGATACAAACGAACTGAGTCAGTTTTGGACATTTTTGGGTGTCTAGAATTTTTTGTGAATAGGTGGCGAATCAACCACCCCTGATGAAAAACATTGAAATTTTAGAATCCGGATTATGGCCTAATGATGGGCCGGCCAAGCTATAGGTATGTGTCGCGTATGTCGCTTGAGTGTTTTTAAAACAGTTCGAAAATTGAGGTTTTTTTTTACTCCAAAGCGTCTTTCAGCGTCGGTACACAAACGATATCGAAATTTTTGCTATGTATCAGGGTACCTTCAAAGGTTCTACCAACGACCTAAATTCAGCTAAATTCGTTTCGTATCCTCGGGGATATAGGTCAAAAACGGTTTTGCAGACTTTTTTTGACCTGTCCCATCTTAAAAACAAACTTATTTCAAGACCAACTGAGTCATGATTCTTACTTCGCAATGTCCCGAAGACCAGTCACTGGCTACATTCCAAAAATCGCCGATGGCTTGTTTTAGAGTTTCATTCAACTTGTTCGAAGTTTTAGCAAACAAGGGGAAGTATGGGGTCAAAACAATTTTGTTTCCAATTCAATTTTTGATTTTTATGAATCATAACTTCACGGAGTAGGTTCTCTCTCGGTCTGCGTCACGATTACCATGTTTAGACGCATACTAGTACAAATCGTTCAAAGATGCACGATTCGTGTGATACAGGATCATGAGTAGAGAATAAAATGTTTAAAAAAATATTGCAATCATGCCTGCGCAAGCGTTGTAAACGTTGTCAGATAAAGCGTTGTATCATTCAAACTTTTTAAAGGAATGTACAATCGACAACGCACTTAGTTCTGAGGCTGAAACAGTTTCTTCAATCTGTGATAGCTCTATATCATTATCGGATCGCGTTCATTGGAACGCTGACGCAGTGGGAGGGATGAGAGCCAATCCTCTGATTGTTTGAATTTGGTTCCATCGAGGAAGAAGGAAGGGAAAATTTTAGTACCCTCGTACAATCCGTAAGAAAGCGTGAGTGAGCGCGCACATGACATAGAAATAACCTCTAGTCACGAGAAATCGTTTATAAAATTTGTATTTATTTGAATGCATTTCTTTTTCATTTATTTTAAAATAAAAATCAGATTTGTTATCAATAATTCAACGGCTGGTGAAGATGAAACTTAGTGTTTTGCTCATTCCTACCATTTTATTAAAAATAGTTTCTGGTTTGCAACTGCCGCACAGTTTACTGTCAGGCAATCACTGGTTCTCCCAAAAACTCGATCATTTTTCAAATGACAATAATAAAATATGGAGGCAGGTATAGTGGCGCATTTGTTTTTCTAATTTGATGGTCAGGTCATTTTTTGATATTCTTTGAAAATAATCTCAATTACATCGTGTAGCGTTACATGGTGAACAGCACATTCTACCGGAGCGGTGGACCAGTGTTTTTAATAATCGGCGGTGAAGGTACTGCGAACCCAGTATGGGTGCGGCAAGGCGACGCAGTTCACTATGGAAGCAAACTGAATGCACTCATTATCCAAATAGAACATCGTTACTATGGGGAGAGTAGACCAACAAAGTAAAATTCTGGATTTTAGTCGAAATTGAGTAATTTCTCTAAACTCAGTTTTTGTTTTAAGGGATTTATCGGTTAAAAATCTAAAATATTTAACGACGAAACAAATCTTGGCCGATTACGCTTACTTCATTGAATCGAAAAACAAAGAGCTTAAATCTAATGGCAATGTTAAGTGGATTGCGTTTGGTGCATCATATGCAGGGAATCTTGTTACTTGGTTAAAGCAAAAGTATCCGAAGCATCTTTATGGTGGAGTAAGCTCAAGCGGCGGCATACTCGCTAAGGCTAACCTTTTTGGTAACTTTACGTAAAACGAATACTACACCATTTGATTTTATTTCTATATCTAACGACCAGCAATAACATGAGTACCTACGATTTCAGAGTACTTAAATTCTGTAAGGGCTACGCTGGCCATCAGTTCTAAAAGTTGTGAGACTTCTGTGAAAAAGTCCATACAACAGATTGAGAAATTATTGAAAAGCAAAGGTGGTCCGAAAGTCTTAGATACCAAGCTCAAGTAAATTCCAACGGATTTTTGCCGTTTATACTGAAAAATTTGTTTCATTCTCTTTGACAGGCTCTGTGACTCAATCAAAAGCTCTATTAATAATCCATCGGATTTGTCAAATTTGTTCGAAATCATGGCAGATAATATTGCCAGTGTTGTACAGTACAACAAAGTCAATAGTAAGAGTGTAACAGTATCGGTTGATGATGTATGCAAAGTCATGGTGAACAAAAAAATCGGATCCGAATTCGATCGCTTGGCCAAAGTGAGCAAGCTGATTTTGGATGAGAATAATCAAAACTGCTTTGATTACAAATATGAGAAAATGATTCAAAGATTTCGAAATACTTCATTTGATTCGGTGAAAGCCCAAGAAGGATGTAAGTCATACTAACTAAACGAGACTACCCGAGACGATAGTGTGCACCGATTACGACATGACAATAGGCATCAACGCCGTACTTTTCAGTGTACATTATTACCTCGGGTAATTAATAATCGCTTTATTGCCACGGATTTTATTTGTAGGGCGTCAGTATTACTACACGTCATGCACTGAGATAGGCGAATGGCAAACATCGGACTCAAAAAATTCAATTTTCGGTCATCGCTTCCCATTGAATTTTTTTACAAAACAATGTGAAGATATTTTTGGTCCCCAGTTCAATGCTGACAATCTCTCCAAGGGAGTAAAAAGAACTAACCGCATTTATTTGGGTAAAAAACCGAATACAACGAATGTTGTATATGTGACCGGTACGCGTGATCCGTTTCGACGCGTACAACTCTACCAATCAAATGATCCGAAAATAATAACTATCGTCATTGAAGGTAGATCATATTGAACCAACAGCATAAACAAGTTCTCATTGAAGTCAAGTTTTCAATCAAGAACAATTTCTTTTATGAAGGAGCTGCCCATGTTGCTGATGTCGTAGAGCCAAGCAAGAAAGATTCAACCCAACTCAAACAAGCTCGCAAAAAAATCTTCAAATGTTTGAAGCTTTTGGTTGAAAGTAAATCCTGTGTTAGGTTGCATCAGAATAAAACAGGCAACAAAAACGCAAAAAAATCGAACGAAATATTTGTCAAGCCATGTTGATCCTTCTTGTTACGCAATAAAGATTTCGAAATTCCATTAAGCATTTACGCACGTTCTGTAACTCAATAACTCCTCTTAAGGTTTCATTTCAGATGAACAGCGTATTCCAAACATGATCGGCACTCTGAATAAAGTACGGTCCAGTTGTGTCATACAAATTTGCACGCTCTGAAAAATTCGGGAAATTCTTCCATAAACTTTCATACGGCCAATGACTTTTAAAGGGTACCACCCCCGTATATATCAGATATTATCTGAGTTATCGAAGTTATTCTCGTTTCTTTCCATTTCACCTACTAAGCTGATAGGGAGGGCAAATAGATGAAATTATTCCATACCTGCTCGCCTATTTGTAACTTGAATATTTGATACTTGAATCAAGCCGATAGTTGAATGACATGCTGATTAGGGATGAGAACATTGAGATGTTTACTGTTCGACAGCTATGTGCCGACTGTTAAAATTATTCAGCCTGTTTTAATATATTTACAACTGTTGAAAATGCGTAAATACATTTTTTTGGTATAGTTTTCGCATTTACCGAGCAGAAGCACGTAAAGCACTGGATGTATCTCTCCCACTCGTCGAAAGAACAATTTGCAAGCACTTACGTAATGTACTATAATTGTATCACAATGAACTTTTAATGCTGCAATGCACAAAAATTTGCATGTCAAGCATAATTGTTGTGTCTACAACCTGAATGGAATTCTTTCACTTCTTTCCATACGCTCTGAACTCTGAACAATTATGCTTACCCAATATTTTTTACACCTATATTCCAACAATGTTGGTTAAAAAACTAAGCAAGTTAGTTCTAGAGTTTTAGTTAGAAAACTGAAATATTCGCTTCAAAGAATAGAATCCGCGAAGCGACCCTATAATTTTATGCTTCTGATCTGCTGTAACACTTTTTTGGAATCAAAATGAAAGTGGAAATAAAAAGGAGTGGGAAGCCTGTTAAAGCCTAATAGTGTCTGTCTAAAAGGTCGAAGGTAAATTGATTGCAAATTGAGAAAAACTATTTTTTGGCAAAGAGTGAATTTTTGTGTACACTCGGTAACATTTAAAAACGGCATCGTATCAAAAATTTCTTATTTCTCTCATTTTCCCGTTATGGAGAAATGATTGAAATACGAGGGGCAGATATTTGTAAATTTCGTTGGCAAAGGATTGCCTTTTTTATATGGGATTTCCGAAGGTTTCGTGCCTTTTTTGTATGGGATTTTCTAGGAACTTGACAAAGGATTGCCCACAAATATCTGTCCCTCGTTGAAATAGGAGAGACAAGTCATTTTTGATACAATGCCGTTTCTAAATGTTACCGACTTCTTCTTACAATGGACAGTGATTAAATTTAAAAAAAAAACAATTACTGAATATCAGTTGCCCAATGTGAAATTAATTTAGAAAAAACCTATCAGCCTCTGACTTTTGCTAGCTTTGCACAAGTTTTATATCAAAAACGAACAAGCACCAACAACATGAACGAACAAATTGTGTTTGAACATGAAAAAAATCGTAAGAAAATACGGCTATAAAAATGATGTAAAACCTCATAACGTAACGATAAGAAAAGAACGCTGATTATTGCATGCAAAAAAACGAACAAACTTGAAGAAAATAGTTATTTGCACGACGGGGAGAAGTAAGGAAATTCAATCGTATGCGAAGATTTTCTTTTAGTATCCTCTCGTATAGTTGAATTTTTCGCGCAATTTGATGTTAAGCTCGGAATCGGTCGACCGTTGTCAAAAATGGCTCGTTCTGAAAATTCAGGTCAGGTCAGGTAATTTTATAAAAGCAAACCTGACTTGATCTGAACCCGAATTTCTGAACCCTGACCTAAAACCTTTCAGGTACACCAGAAATTTCCATACAAATTTTCGGGTGTACCTTACAGGTTCTTAGGTCAGATCTGACCTAATCACTATACACTATATTCATGTTTCAGGTAAGTTCAGGTCAGGTTCGAGTAAAGCCTGACCTGTTTCGAGTTTTTAATCGATCCATTGGCTTACAAAGTTGTATAGTTTCGATGGTCACCCTCACCTCGAAGTTGCCTAGAATCTGTCGTACACAACAGATACGTAAATAACTATCATACAGAAAAAACTACTTTTTCGTTTCTTTAACATGTTTAAACAATACCTGGATCATTCAAATGTCGTTTACAACTGAATTTCGGAATTGAATGAAATACTAAGACGAAGATTATAAAAGGTTAAAAAGTCAGTATGTTTTTGTTGATACGTCATCCCATGTTATTTACATGCTGTAGGGGTGAAAAAGAAAGATTTTCGAAATTTTCTTTCGCGTCTTCGTACATAATGCCTCCGACATGTAAAGTTGTCTGAACCATTCAAATGAAGCAATTGGGCATGCAGTCTCCTGTGTGCCGAAACAAGCGAAATTGCCTAAGATCAATCGTCCAAGCGAGTTAAGTAAAAAACTATCATTCGAACAAAGCGAATTAATGGCAGCCGTCGGTGTTGCGACTCTGATGAATACGATAACTGGCAGTAGACTAACTACTGCGTTGCACAGCAGTTTACTTTATTTTTCACTTAAAATTTAGTTGAATTCAAGTTCGAGGGCAATTTGTTTTCATAAATCTTAAAATGAATGATTTGTTGCCAATTGGATACGTGATTTTGCTTTCTGGTGGATTGGCTTTTCTTTTTTATGTTTTGTGTAAATGGTTGGGAAGTTGCCGTTCCAACAATGATGCACATTTCAATGATTTCATGATTTCAAAAGAGGATTTGGCAGAACTGACAGATTATCCAGAGTATGATGATGGTACACATCAGTGCGTGCATTTTCACTTTAGTTTGTCGAGTCGAGTCAAATAAGTCTTCTAATTTTTTTCTTTAGGAAAAATTTGTCGTACGAGGAGCTGTGTGAAAAACCGAATCATTACTCAAATCAACTGTTGCATCAATCCATCGATTTGGCGACAAAGGCTATTGAAGCAGATAGAAAAGGAAGTTATCAAGACGCCATAGAATTGTACGATGAGAGTGTGGCAATTTTCACACAACTGGCAGATGGCAAATTGATCGACGAAAAAGAAGAAGCTTCAATCCGCGAAAAGTGTGTATCATACGCTGATAGAGCTAAATGTCTAAGAGAATATTTGAAAAAGAATCAAACTCTGCAGCAAGCAATTGATTTAGTAACAAAAGCGACCGAGGAAGATAAACATCGAAATTATCGCGAAGCATTGAAGTTGTATGATGAAGGCGTTGCAACTTTTTCCAACTTAGTGAACAACAACTTAATAAGTGAAGCCGCTAAAAACAGTGTTCTTGCCAAATCTATTGAGTACAGAGTGCGAGCGGAAAAAATAAGGAAATACTTGGATGAACTCGAAACCGATGAGAACGCTTCACTGCAGTTGGCCGTTACTTTAATGAAGAAAGCAACCGAGGAAGATGAAAATGAAAATTACAGCGAAGCACTGAGACTGTATGAAGAAGGAATGACGGTATTGTCAAACCTAATGGAAACCGATGACGTGAGTGAAGCATCGAAAGACAAAATTCGAAAGAAATGTGAAGAATTCGTTGCACGGATGAATAAAATAAAAAGATATTTTGAAAATGAAGCTTTGCGTAATATGAAATCAGGCAATGAATATGTAGTAGAAGCAACCGAAGCTGATCAGAACAATGAATATTTGCAAGCTCGACATTTATACGGACATGCAAGGGATTTTTTCTCAAATGCCATGAACATGAAAGACTTGAGCATACAGACGTTGAACTCAGCACGCACTAAGTATGATGAGTGCAATGAAAAAGTGGTGAATATTACAAAACACTTGTTAGAACATCCAACACTGACTTCGCAACGCAGACTCAACGATGTGATGCAAAAAGCAATCGAAGAAGACAAGAAACAAAATTATGAAGAAGCGCGACGACTATACCGTGATGGCTTTGATATTTGGTCATATTTGATGAGAGACGATGCTACAAAATTAACCTGCCACAGTAAATATGATCAATACCACGACGCTGTCGCTGAACTAATCTGCAAGAGATTTGGGAAACAATTTTTGGATAAAGCTCATTGTGATACGTTCAAACTGTTTCATATCAAAAATGTTTATGTTGAAGCGAGCAACGAAGATAAAAATGGCAATGATGAAGAAGCGTTAAAATTGTGTAAAGAGGGCCACGAATATTATACAAAATTAGATGAAGACGGAACACTTCCTGAGAAAACAGCAAAGTGGATGCGTGAAGCTTGTGAACATTTCAAGGAGCGAGCTGAATACCTTGAGGATTTCTTGAAAGAGTGAGCCTGGACAATGACTTGTGAATTTATCAGTTGAGTATTTAGAAGAACCTTTTATCAAGAGCAATCTACTCTAATGTTTCGATGCATTTCCATTAATGTTTAACGGTAACACAAATAAAAAAACCACTTAAAACATCATTTCTACTTTACATCAAAGTATGTTTGCCCGTCTCATCTGTTTGAGATGAGGTTTAAGTTCAAAAATGGACTTCTTTTCATTTTTATTTGTACGAGTGGACCCGCTTGAAAACAGGTACAGCGAAGTTCTTCACTTATTTCGAAGTTCAAAGACGATCTTTTAACTTAGTAAAAGCAGCCCCTTAGAAGATTGAGGTGAGATAATTCCTTGCATGTCAGTTGCAGTAGTGCTCCTATCGCGTTACGCTAGGCATAAGCTCAATAAATTTCAAGAAGAAAATTTTAGCCAAAACAAAAATTTTAGTAACAAAACCTGCATCACAAAGAAAGGGCTGGTGATTCATGCCTTCCTTCCTTCGTTATAAATGTCTACTTTGCAGGACACAATTTCCTTCCAACCAAAATTATTTCCAACATCGGTCACTTCAGACCGATTTTTTGTTTCAAATTTATGGAACCTTTCAGTTGATGTGTCACAATCCTATCTACGGGTTAAACATTGCCGAGTATCAATTTGTTTTACGACCTTGGTTAATAATCTTCCCCAGTTTCCTTTACCCCATGAAAATGATGAGATGGAATAAAATGATGTTTCCTCAGCAAACATCATTACTGTCATAGTGATACTATACTCTATACTCTCTCAAAGTGTCGAAATGCGTAGTCTCACGGTCTCAATTCTAATGTTCTCTGAGCTAGCTCCT
>JANTFA010139631.1:0-12408 GCA_026413405.1 Phytosciara flavipes
CTATAACAATGACACACGAAAACATTATTGTGCCACAAGCAGAGCCTTATGATGGATTTTACGCTTATCTTCAAATGTTAACGACGAATGAATTTTTTGGTTATAGTGTGGGCGCATTAGCAGCGGTTGTCTTACTGCTGAGTGTCTGTCGATACATCAAACAGAGAGAATTTCTAATAATTCAAAGTCTGGTGGACGTCATAAATCTTTTGATAAACGACAACTGCGCCATTAGATACCAATGGCTCTCTCATCCGGAAGTATTTCTGATTGGACCGCTGACATTCGTTGGATTCATTATCGTGAATGCATACCTTTCGGACCTGCAGAGCTACTTCACGAAACCGTTTCTACAGCCACAGCTTAGAACGCTTTCCGATATCTACAACTCATCATTACCACTCGCTATCCCAGAAGAAATCAGAGACATACCTATCAAAACGATACTTTACAACTTAACTGATACTGATTGGGAACACAAATTAATTGAAGTTGACGTTGACTATTATAATAAACTCATGTATTCGTTCAACCCTTTCACATCGTACGTGATGAGTGACATGGGTTTCAATTTGTGCTCAAGGGTTCAAAAACAGATGCACATAAGGGGTTTTTACGATACTGGTGTTACAATATCTAGAAAACTTGTCATCTTTCCGATGTCTGAAAAAGTTTTGTTCTTCGATAAAATAAACGAAGTCATTGGTTGGACACGCAGCGCAGGATTATTTGACCTTTGGTACGAAGCAGTTCTCAATGAAAAGGAAAAAATGGTTCTGGAGTTTAATCTGTATACGCCGGAACGTCAAGCAGCAGCCGATGCTGATAACTTCGAATTTCCGATGGTCGTTGTTTATGGATGGATTGCCAGCACAATCGTTTTTGTAATTGAAATCATTTGGGCTAAGGCCAAACAACGTTTCCTCCCTAAGTTAAAGTTAAAAATTTTTCAAAATTCATCTCAGGCTCAGGCTTGGTAAAGCAGAAAAAGAAACTGAAAGATTTGTGTAGTGTCTTGTGTAAAAATAGTTTTTCTACGTTTCTTGCTTGTATCAGGAATATTTTCCTTAAATTTGCGTCATAATGTCACGTGTATTTTGAAAATTTTTGAAGTTTTGGATTTTCTGTTGTTTGTCGTTGACACAGTAAATAAAGGACAAAATTTATGTTCAGCAACATCAGATTATTTCTTAGATCTCCTCGCTGTCTTGGGAACCGAATCTCTTTGAAATACACTGCTGACTCTTCTTTTATCACCTTAAAAAAAAGGCTACCCAAGGGCTATCGAAAACCGTTGAGTCTAATTTTTGCAAGCTCTGCCATACAAATTTTTCTAAATGCCTCATATGTAATCATGTAATGCATTTAAAGGTTTTACGAGCGAAAAATCAGCAGGCAGCATCGACAGTACTGGATGTTATAATTTGTGAAAATCAATCAACTATTGTCATTTTTGATACAATTTATAATGTGCAATGCTGAAGAACACATTATCAAAAACTATTAATCAATTTTCAAATGAATGATGAATTAGAAGGTTTCACGAGTTAAAGGTCAGCATCGACAGTAATGGATGTAATGATTTGTAATTATCGGTAACCATTAGCGAAAATGGCTTTTACCTAAATTATAGGATCAGAGACTGGTAGTAACGTTCCCGTTAATTGATTTATCAGAGACCACAGTGTTCACAATCTTCTATGAAAACATTTAAATCGACTGTAAAGTCACTAGTTTGAGTTAGTGAAACGCAAAAATTCGTTCGAAAACGATGGCACTTCAAGCAGCTGTAAACGCTTTGACGCTTATTTCACAAGAAGCCATGTTTATTTACGATATAAACAACTGTTTCAAGTTCGACCACCACCTTTTCATGATAGACTCATACGTTGATGTGAATAAGTTTGTGTGGAATGGTGACCAACCGAAAAGTTTATTCATTTTCAAGAGTTCTTACAGTGGCATCACCGGTTTGGAGGGCTTACGAGAAATTAGAAGTAAAAACACTTTCATGGTTGTGGTTGCGAAGAGTTCAAAGATCAGCACAAATCGCTATTTGGCTAATTTGCTCCCCGAGGTCAAGAAAATGCAACAACTACAGAGAACTATGAAAATTGGAATTTTCTTCCAAGGAATCACTTCGATTGATGATATATGGGCCCTTTTTGAGTTTTTCAGAGAAGAATCAATTCCTAACATTTTCATGGGCTGACGCCTACATGTTTCCCTTTGGATATGCATTGGATTTATTTGCCTACCACCCGTTTAGAGAATCTAAAATGTTTAAAGTAACGAATAGAAACCTGTGTCAGGACCTTTTTCCGGGTCTAGACTCTAACTTTCATCGATATGAATTTCGAATAGCTCCGCTTAATAGTGTTTTTTACGAACAAATTTGGCTATCAGTGTTTCAAGTAATGAATGCAACATTTTATGTAGTGTATGGTAACTACAGAGATATAGAAGTGTATAAATTGAATGGATATGAAATTGTTCCAAAGTTCGTTCAGCTCGATGAAAATTCATCTTCATTTCCTTTATATCCAATTACAATAACACACGAAAACATTATTGTGCCACAAGCAGAGTCCTATTCTGGCTTTTACGTTTATCTTCAAATGTTAACGACCAATGAATTTTTTGGTTATAGTGCGGGCGCATTAGCAACAGAGAGAATTTCTAATAATTCAAAGTTTGGTGGACGTCATAAATCTTTTGATAAACGACAACTGTGCCATTACATCCATTACATACCAATGGCTCTCTCATTCAGAAGTATTTCTGATTGGACCGCTAACATTCGTTGGATTTATTATCGTGAATGCTTACCTTTCGGGTTTGCTAAGCTACTTCACAAAACCGTTTCTACAGCCACAGCTTAGAACGCTTGATGATATCTACAATTCACCATTACCCATTTCAATTCTAATGAGAAACAGAACCATACCCATCAATACGGTACTTCGCAATTTAACTGGATAAGGATTGGAGCAACAAAATAATTGAAGTTGAATTTAATGATCTAATCTAATTTATTCCTTATTCGTTTAACTCTTCGACATCGTACGTTTTGGATGACATTAATTTCAGTTTGTGTTCGAAGGTTCAAAAACGGTTGCAAATAAGGGGTTCTTACGATACTGGTGTTACAATAACTAGAAAAATTACCACTTTTCCGGTGTCTATAGCAATTCTGTTCTTTGATAAAATAAACGAAATTATTGGTTGGACACATAGTGCAGGACTGTTTAAACAGTGGTTTGAAACAACTTGCATTGAAAAAGAGAAAATGCTTCTGGATTTCAGCTATCAAAAATTAGTAAGACCGGCAGCAGCAAATGCTGAGAAATTCGAATTTCCGATGTTCATTGTTTATGGATGGATTGTCAGCACAATCGTACTAATAATTGAAATCATCTGGTCTGAGATAGCCGTGAAGTATCGCCAAAGAAAATCCACAAAAATTGTGTTCTTTAAAAAAAAAACTGTTGGTTGAAAAGTATTCTATGAATGGACGGAACACTTTTTGTGTTACATTTTGTAAAAGGAGGACGATCCTACGACTTACTGTCGCATTTCGTAAAAGGAAAATAACTTTTGGCTATTCTTCACGAGAATGGGTCTAGGACGAAACAACGTCAAGACGTTTACGGTTTGAAGAATGAACAGAAGAAATCATAGAATTTTGTGTAGTGTTGAGTACAAATTTTTTTCTACGTTCCTTGCTGGTAGCAGGAATATTTTGCATAGCTTAAATCTCTGTCACTATTTCACGTGTATTTTTATAACTTGTAACGTGTTGGATTTTGTTGTGTTTGTCGTAGGCACAGTAAATAAAGCAAACAAAATCAGATTGTTTCATAGCTTCCCTCACAGTTTTGAGTATCGAATTTCTTTGTGATGTTATCGTATAGTACACGTCCGACTGTCAATGGTGAAATTTTTCGCAACAGCGTGGGTAGCCCTTTTCTCTTTATCATCTATGGAAAAGGCTATCCGTGACGTATATCAATAAACTAGGAAAGAATTCAAACGTCGTGAGACACCTAAGAAAAATCCTCACGAAATAGTTTTTTCCCAAAAGTTTGCATTCTGCTCCAATTCAATTTTATCATACTAGTGCGATAAAGTAATTGATAAGATTACTTCGTAACGAAAAACGTTGAATACGTGTTACGTGCTGCTTTTGATCGCATACAATGTGTTCGACCTCGGCATAAACAAGGGTGGATCGTCGATAATTCTCATGGCAGATAGTGTAATATCGTGTACGTTTACCGTCACTATACAATTATAACTGATCACATTAGCATGACGTTTCTAATGCAATGCTACTCGATACTAATAGTGCTATCAGTCCTTTGTTAATATTCATTTCCAAATGGATGATGCATTAATATCTATTATGTGTAAGTGGTGGTACAAAGAGCATTACACTCATGCACATAGCACGAACGAGCGGGTCCTTAGACTAAGGCTGCTGCTTGGCCTTAACTTCATCCGATTCTCTAGATTTTTGTTGCAATTGAAAGGCAAATGGACTCCGAATAGTATCTTGGTGGAAAAAAAGCATTCAGGGGCTCGGACTAGACCAAGACCGCTACTTTACTACTCTATGAGTTTTGTGCGGGATATTTCAAATTGCGCAATGCGGTCACCACTAGGACTACGTATGTACTAAAGCTACGTAAGTTGTAGAATTACTACGTAAGCAGGTTACACGAGATTGTACGAAGCTACATCGCAGCGGTCTCTTGCTGTACTAGATTTGTGCAATTACAATACATGATGCTCAATATGAGCCGTTCAAAACGTCACACACCACGAAAAAGAAAAAGGTTTTGATCTTGACGAAACATGAACACAACCTCGATGCTTTCGTTTTAATTGTAGGTTATGATAGGCTACAGTTACTTTAACAAAAAAGGTGTTTGTTTCAAGCATGTCATATCTAAAAACAAACACAAAACAAAGTTTCTTCTTCTTCTTGTGTAAGTCATCAGTTATGGTCAACGCATCCGCAGGTTACTACACTTAAGATTTGTTTGGTCTTGCCGCCATCTTTTTTCAGGTGAACGGTGTCACAGTTCTCCTATACAAGAACCCACGTGGTGAATATTTTGTAACAATGCTTACCCCACAGACTACCGGAGTTCGATTCTTGGAGATGGTCACTGATTTTTTTCTCTCAATGAGTAAGTAAACCAGATAAAAACAATTTTTCGTTGAGAATATAGAATGGATGCAATAACTTTTAATTAAAAATAACGCAATCAGCGAAAAAGGCTTCCACGTAAACTATGAAATCGAATATTTGTAGCGAGGTTTCCGGTAATTGATTGAACAGAGAATAAAGTGGTTTTTTTAATAGTAAATGTTAATGCATTGTCGTCCTAAATGAGCAATTAACAAAAACTTTTGTATTATTAAGAGAACACATTGCAAACGGACAATGTTAATGCATCTGAGTTGAACGGTTCGCTTATACGTTCGAGTGGTTGGTCTCATTTAGTAGGGTACACAGATTTTATGTTTAGTCCAGGGTAAGACCAGACATAAAAGTTTACTAATTCCCTGGGATTTCAAAATCAGCAGTGACAAATTTTTTTAGTGATCTGATCTGTTTCAAGCCCTAGTAAAATTAAGATTGTATTTGAAAACGTATTTGAAGAAGTCAACTTTGGAGATCAACGCTTACAGTCAGCCAAATTTCTTCAAATACGTTTTCTATTCGATCTAGTGTATTGAACGCAAGTAGAATCCATTGAAAATGTGTGCATCTTTTCGAATTTTTTCTTCGATTAAAGTCATCTATCAGTACTATCGATGAAAATATGCAATTTTCAAAAGGTAATATGGCCATAGCAAATCAGACATGGTACGCTCAGCATACCTACCACATAACAAAATAAAAACATTTGAATCGACTGTAAAATTACTAGATTAAGTTAGTTACACGCAAAACCTCGTTCGAAAAACATGGCACTTCGAGCAGCTGTAACCGTTCTGACGCTCATTTCACAAGAAACCAAACTCATTGCTCGTATAAACAAATGTTTCAAGTTCGATCAAAACATCTTCTTGGTAGACTCATCCGTTGATGTCAATAAGTTTGTGAGGATTCGTAGTCAACCGAGAAGCTTATTCATTTTCAAGAATGCTAATGGTAGCGTCACCGGTCTGGAAGGATTACGTGAAGTCAGAAGTAAAAATCCTTTCATGATTGTGGCTACGAAGAGCTCGGATATCGACGAAAATACTGATTTGCTCGAAAAGATCAGAAACATCCAACGACAACAGAGAGCTATGAAAATTTGAATTTTCTTTCAAGGTTTCACTTCGAAAAATGATTTGAAGACGCATTTTTCGTGTTTCAAAGAACAGTCAATTGCTAACATTTTCGTGGGAACCTTACATAGCGGACATTCATTGAACTTATTTACCTACCATGCGTTCAAAACGAACGTTTTCAACGCGACGAGTAGGAAGAAATGCCATAATTTTTTTCCGAGCCTAGATTCTAACTACCATCGACATAAACTTCGACTAACTCCGTTTGAGAGTGATTTCCCCGAACAAGCTTGGCTCGCAGTGTTTCAAGTAATGAATGCTACATTTTCAATAGTGAATGTATCAAAGTGGAATTTTCCGAATGGAATTGACATTCTTCCTAATCTCACACCGCTGAAAGAAGGTTCATATCCTTTATATCCTGTAACGATTCTACATAACAACATTATTGTCCCACATGCAGAGCCTTATTCTGGATTCTACGCTTTTGTTCAAATTTTAACGACGAATGAATTCGTTGGCTATAGTGCGGGTGTATTATTGCTAAGTGTCTGTCGGTATATCAAACAGAGAGAATTTTTATTTGTTCAAAGTCTGGTGGACGTCATAAATCTTCTGTTGAACGACAACGGTGCCATTAGATATGAATGGCTCTCTCGTCCGGAAATATTTTTGATTGGACCGCTAACATTCGTAGGATTCATTATCGTGAATGCATATCTATCGGCGTTGCAGAGCTACTTCACAAAACCGTTTCTACAGCCACAGCTCAGAACGCTTGATGATATTTACAATTCACCATCAACTATTACAGTCCCAGTGGAAGACAGAGAAAATGTTGAAACGAAACTCTACAACTTAACTGATAAAGATTGGAGCAAAAAAATAATTAAAGTTGAAGGTGACAACTTAAATGATCTAATATTTTCGTTTAATTCTTCAACATCGTACGTGATGACTGACGTCGGTGTCAAGTTGTTGTCGATTGTTCAGAAACGGTTACACATAATGGGCCTTTACGATACTGGTGTTTCAATAGCTAGAATGCTTGCCGTCTTTCCCATGAGGAAAGAAGTTTTGTTCTTTGATAAAATGAACGAAGTTATTGCTTGGACACATAGTTCAGGATTATATAATCAATGGTTTGAAACCAATCTTGCTGACAGTGTAAAATTTCATCTGGAGCTCAGCTATGAAAGATTAGGAAGACCAGCAGCCAATGAAAAAATTTTCGAAGTTCCGATTGTCATTGTTTATGGATTGATTATCAGCACAGTCGTACTAATAGTTGAAATCGGGTGGTCTAAGGCTAAACAGCGTTTTCTATCTAGGTCTACGTTGAATCAACAATCATCTAGAGTTTGAAGTAACAAAAGAATCCGGAAATTGTTGAGGCAAATTTTTTTCTACGTTCATTGTTCTGTCACAGTTTCAAGTGTAATTTTGAACTTATTGAAATGTTGGATTTTCTGGTCTGTTTGTATTTGACACTGTAAATAAAGAAGAAAATTTATGATGAACAAAATCAGATTTTTTTTAGCTTTTCTCGCAGTCTTGGAGATCGAATCTTTTCAAAATACACTTTCGATTTTCAAATGGTGTTTTCTTTCGCGACGTACGATGAGAACTAATTTTTGCAATCGACTTTTTCAAAATGAATCGCTGTCGCTGACAATAGCAAGAAGCAACAAAAGAATGTGAACGCTTTAACTTTTACAGAAAAAAAACTCGTAGGAAATCGTTTTTCCTGAAACAGTATCAATCAACTCTCCGCTGAATGATTGGTTTTTATCAAAGAGTAAAACTAAACTAAAGCAACAAGTGACGAAATGTATGGTTCTTGTCACTAGATGTGTCGCTGCAACCAGCTGCGAAAACTGATTTTTTGAAGTGCGAAACATACTCCTCCCTTCAACTTACATTTCCACTGTATGAACGAAAAATAATGTATGGACGCCCAAGTGTGTGTGTGTCATGCATACCTAGTACAAAAAACATGTATGGAACAAATGCGTTGTGTGGATCTTGCATAGCGTGATTCTAAATTTTTTTTGAAATTTTATTGTAGCGTGGACTTGCGTCACGGGGGCTTACTAACGTGCCCCCATGATAGTCTGCACAGCCTCACGAAGCTCATGGAGCCGTAAATTAGCGGTTCTATACTTGTCCTAAATCCATTTTTTTAACCGACGTACATTTTTGGACTCCATTTTCTTTCCAACGAAACAAAAATAATGCAAATCGACTTTGGACCAAGTGCTCTAAATCACCAAAATCAGGACATTCGAATAAAATTTACTCGATTTATCTGCAAAAAGAGCTTACACGTCTCTATACGGCTGAACCACTATGGCGCTCGTGCATGCAACTGTTTCACCCGTTTCACCCAGAGTGTTTTACTTAGGACAGTTAGCACAGTTTTCGAACACTTAGCCCTGCGGGTAAGCAGCTGTCACCGTTAATTTATTTCAAAACGATGTTTGTTTTCAGTTGATTTTTTGGTTTTAAATAAGTTTGATTGGAAACAAAATCAATAAAATGGTGACACTCATCTACAAAACTTATTTTAATTCGAAAAATCTGTCCAAAACATAATATTCAAGTGAACAAAATTTGCTTTGTTTACGTTTTTGACAACTTTTTCCCCGCAGCAGCGTTACATCTGTGTTAGTGTTATAACGAAGTAAAACACTCTACTATAGATATTCTGGTTATTTTTTTGAATTGTAGTAGGGCTCGAGTACTTTCAATTATAATACAGTTTGAAACAAAAATAATAATTTTTCGTGTTCATATGATGATCGAAAGTAGCGTGAGCTTTGTTACAAAATTTGACATTTTCGAAAAAATAGAAAAATCCCTTGTTTGTCCAAAAGAGCATTTATGAAGGCGTATGTGGTATGTATGGATGGGGTATGACGTCAGCTATTAAAATGACCTTTCACACATGTCTCTGTCAGGCGTGGCGGGATTTTTTTAAAAAGTATGAAAATACTTCTTTGATCAGTGCCTAAAATAAGCATTTTTCACCGGGGGGGAATCTTGGCCTGGAGGGGCCCATTTTCTGTTATAGGGGCCCATTCTTCAAATTCAAATTAAAATTCAGTATTTTTTACCGGTATACAGGTGCACACGAAATTTAAGCAAAAAGCTGAGCTCATAAAATGAATTTCTTTGCGTTGAAGTTGACTTGAAGTATCACAATGTTTTAGCTTTTTAAAGCGTAAAGTGAGTTGTAATACGCGAGCGAAGCGATGTATACAACGATGTATCACGACTTTAAGTATTTGAAGTTTTTCATATTAATTACTCAGTTTCGCGCTTCCAAATGATCTTCATTGGTTAAGTTGCTATGTTGTTCTGTTAATCAAAAACTTCCAAGCTATTTGCACAACTTATACGATTTTAGTCCAAAAGGAATACCGAGAATTGACTTTCCACAAGTTTATAATTTTGACGATTGCTAAAAAATGCAAACAAATGGATGAGATTGTGATCTGCGCCGCCGGCAAAAATTTTGACGAAGTTATGCTTTTTACAACAGAAATTTAAGCTCCGACAGAATGAATTATTTTAATGAATTTACTCAGGGTGAGCTTCAGACTTTTTGGGGTGAGCCTAGCTCACTTTCGCTAGCATGTAGCTAAAGTCCTGATGTTCCCATGTTGTGTGGAAAGGTTATCTAAAACATTTCCACTGGGCAATAGAAAACTCTTTGCTAGCGAATTGCTTTTCACCAACATTTTCAGTTAAACTTTTTTAGATTCCGATCAGCTGTCTGTCTGAAATATTTTACAAAACTCATTCCCGTGGTAAACGAAAATTGTCCTAGAAACGTCTCAAGAAATGACAAATTGGAATTCGAGCCAAATATTTCTATTTGGAAACATTTATCTCAGTTGATGAAAATATGGTTATTTGAGTGCTGTGAGCAAACCCTTGATTCTCGATGATAGGTAGCAACACAAAACTATTACAGACGCAGACAACAACACCAAACATCACGGAATTTAATTGGAGACTTAAGTTGAACTGAAGAGTGCTAAAATACATACAAAGACAGCGTGCGCACTATTTGAAAGACCACTTATTGGAACTGACTGACTTCGCAATAATGGCATAGAGCCTGAATAATTTGAATATTCACATACCTACACACTAGACGTAGGCGCCGGCTATTTGACTCTTAATAATTATGATCCGAATGAATTTCCTAGTCTCAAGTTCAGATCCTCTTTCAGGTTTTCTTCATACTTTCAATACCGAAAGCATCGGTACTTTCATACCTTTATTGAGAATTCTTGTTTTGAAAAAATGGTGCGGCATCACATTCCATAACTCAGAGTGTAGTAGAATGTAGTTAGTAGAATGTAAGACGTCTAGTTATAATTTGGTGGCACGCAATTTCAAGTGGGGGGGATTCGTGGGATTTGAAAAAACCGGGGGGGATTGAGGGGGGACTGCGGGGGATTTTCCCCCCGAGCTTATATGTTACTTTAGGCACTGTCTTTGATTATATCTCTCCAAGAATGTGGGCTACCGACGTGATATGGTGCTCAAACAACGCGTCTTGTCAACAGCTTTCAGGGAAAAAAAGTTTACCGAAATCAGTAAAGACTTGATGAAAATATTTCCGAATGTCACACTTTATGCGGATTTACCCAATTACACAACCGGGCTCATGTCACCCTGGCGGAGATGCAAGCCATTTTCAGTGGAATAAATCAGAATTTTCGTAACACATTGGCCACTGCAGTGTAATTAATAACTTAGCGGCAGGGTTAGGATAGCGCCGCTAGTCACCAGCGCTAGTTTTTCTTCGATGAGCGAATCAACGTAGCGACACTAAAATTTTCCGTGATTAGCGTTAGCGTTAGTGTCGCTAACTAATGTCGTTAGCAAGTGCAGTCCTGCTTAGTGGTTTCAGAGCAAATTCATGGCAACTTGAAGTAGGTCAAAACTGATCTCACCACACAATCCTTTGGTAGCCTCAACATCAAGTTGACTTTAAATTGACATAAAATTTGTGGTGTTCAACGTTTCTGAGGGAATTGTAGACTTTCGAAAAAATGAACTCACCAGAATCTGAGAAAAATGACACCTCACAAGAAACAAATGTAAGCAGCCTACAATTCTTCACAAAATATATCGAGTGGGGTATCGCTGGAAAGGTTAAGGTGAAGCACATCCGCGGGTGAAGCGTTAATTTAGTTCAGAAGGCTTGACAGAGCAGCTGGCAATCCTCAAATTTCATGGCGCAAATCATATTTGGTAAATTTATAGCCGCTCTTGTCCGGTGCAGGGCAACTTTTCCAACGAAGTTTTTCTATGGAATGATCCTACAGAGGGTAGGCTTTCATTTCATATAAGCCTTGATATGGAGCCTGGCCACTAAAGTTGGCCAGAGAACGAAAATTAGATTTATCCACTGAAAATGATCCGGCTGACATGATTGAACGTCTTTACGACCCCAACAACGACCTTAAACGATTTTGGCGGCACCCTTCCTGCAGACCTCTAATTAACGTCTCCTAGCGCCGCCCACAAGACAAATTCTCCCAAACGTAACACTACATGTTACTCGCAAAGGTCCAACGAAAATAACGAGCTTTAACTCTATCCAATCCCAGTCAACATGTCCCAAAGTCATTCGAAGATTTCGTAATATCACTCTTAAATTTGTACGTTCCAGACATCAACAGCTCTACATATTTACAGTGCGAATATCATAATACATGAAAAACAAGAACATATACACTGTGATATGTTGTGTTGTACATATTGCCGTAAAATGTGACTATACGAAGCAGTATAGTCTTGCAAGTAGCATTAATAAAATAGCGAGGAATAAGAGATAAAATGTAGTAGTGTAGCATTGGTGGTGGTGATGTAGTATTCTTCAGAAAATATATTATTTTGGTATCTTTGAATATCCAGTTCCGGTATAAAATGATAGCGAAGAACATTCTTTATTATGATACATTATAATGTTAACATAAGTTTGGATGATGTTTGTAATATTATGCTTTTGATTTTGATATTATAATTATCTTGGATGTTGGATGTTTTAACGTGTCAACCCTCTATAATGTTGAATAGGCATAGTGATATGCTGCT